>JAPYYD010005292.1:0-12273 GCA_028551405.1 Uromys caudimaculatus | reverse complement strand
GTCTCTCTCTCTCTCTCTCTCTCTCTCTCTCTCTCTCTCTCTCTTCATAAAGATCATGGTGTAGCTCTCAGCTACTGCTCTTGTGCCTGCCCAAGTGCTGCCATGGTCCCTACATGATGATAATGGACTAAGCCTCTGAAACTGTAAGCCAGCCCCCGGTTAAATGTTTTCTTTTATAAGAGTTGTTTTGGTCATGGTGTCTCTTCGCAGCAATAGATTGGTAACTGAGACCCTGGCCTTTCCTATTTTCCAACAACTCTAGGTAGTTCTAGTTTTCCCATAGAGAAAAACTTGGGGGCAGAAATTAGGAGATCCTCATTTGAACTGCTCTATCTGCTCTGTTCCAGAACCAGGCCAGCTTTTCTCTTTCTGGGAAGTAAAAATGTATAAAATTATTTTATTTTCTCCATAGGATTTTTATTTTATGTTCACACTTCTAGGCTCCTTGTTGACATGTAACAATAAAGGTTTTGAAAAGTAGGGGTTTTTTTAACCTTCTTATAAAAATTCAGGCTCTGAATATCCCTCTCACATTGAAGACTTAAAACTTTGCCTTTTGACTCAACCTGAGCAATTATTTCCATGTTCTTAAGTAGTTCATGCTGTTCAGTCCCCAGGGCTATGCGTTTGAATTCCACTGCAGAAGTGCTGAGTGATAACAGAGTAATTCTTTCTCCATGAACGATCCCTTTTTCCTACCAGGACAGTTTGTTCACAACCACTCTCCTGGTAAATCCAGAATGAGTGAGCTCTTTTTCCTTCTTCCATTCTTTCTTTTCTATAGATTCCCTGTTTATGTGACTGTCTTCTGTCTTCAAGCCATGTCTTCACATGCAATTGTGCTGTGCAACACATAGGTTACTTGATTAGCCAGTTAATTTTCTGTTTCTCCGAGCAATCAGGAGTACCAATGGCTCTACATGTGTCATACTAGGTGTCTTACGGTTTGCTGGCACACATTTGCCAGGGGCCTATCCTTAATATTTTGAGATGAAGACGATTGTTCGAATCACTAAATTGAGATGGGGAAAAGGAAAATTAACTCACACACACAAAAAATTTTATGTGATATTTTGAGATAAATGCTACTCTAATCATTTCAAAATAAAATGCTGTTTAAAACATTATTTACAGAGCTACCCCGTCATGTAAAAGTCAGAGGTGGTCTGTGAACTATGAGTGCCCATGTCAGCATCAGTATTTTACTACTGTAACTGTTAGGGTTCACCATTGGGTGTAGAGTTTAGATTACAATAAGCACGTTGCATGGCAGCCTAGGCTTTTAAGAAAATGTGTTTCATATGACAGATATCTTGCGAATGAGCTATTCAATAGCATCCAATGTGCAAGTGGGTTGTGTTCTGTGGGGAGGAACTCTGGTCACTATTAAACTGCCAGGAACTCTCCCTGACTCCTTATTGAGCAATACAAAGATTTGTAGGCATCCTCTTCAACTGATTCCCATGACAAAGGAAATTAAGCAAACGCTGTCCCTGATTCCTCTCCCTAATTTTAAATGACATTAACAAAAGTAACATACATTTGCCTGCAATGAGTATGTTGTTAAAATATTGTGAATGACTTCTTCTGGGTCTTGAATCAATTTAACTTAATACATAAATATAATGGTATTTTTGGGGGGAATTTTAATGCATTCTAAGTATTTCACTATATGAGCTCCCTGAGGATGTCCTGTAGAAGGGAAGATGGTGAATTATAGAATAGGTTTGTGTTTCCAGTCCCTAAGGGCAGATGTGGTGCATTGTTACATTTCTAGCAGAACTACCTGGGCTTCATCTTTCACTTCCAAAATAAAAACAATGAGAACATGATACATTTGTTTCAAAATTTAAGGATAGATTCAATATTATGGTTTTGAAGTTCAGAAGTAACAGTGAATGGTTTGGTCAGTGAAGCTTCCTTAGATCAAACAGGGCTTCCTTTTCATTATAAATGTTTCTTTTTTAATGTGTGAGTAGGAACATAAGGGGCACAAGAATGTGGGCACCTCAGAGGACAATCTCAACATCATTTCTCAGGGATCCCATGACCTTGTTGTTTGAGACAAGGTCTCTCACTGGTCTATAAATTGTCAAGTAGACAAGTCTGGGTGACCAGTTGTCTGATGGTTTCTATTGCTGTAAAGAGACACAATGACCACAGCAGCTCTTATAAAGAAACACATTTAATTGAAACTGGCTTACAGTTTTAGAGGTTTCATGGAAAGAAGCATGGTGGCATGCAGGCTGACATGGTGCTGGGGAAGGAGCTGAGAGTTCTCCATCCTGATCCAAAGGCAGAAGGAAAGGCCACACTAGGTCTAGCTTGAGCATATTCCACCTAAAGCTTGCTCCTAGTGGCACACTTTCTCCAACAAGACCACAGCTCTTAGCAGTTCCACTCCCTGTGGCCTAACATTCAAACACATGAGTCTGTGGGGGCCATTCCTATTCAACCCCCCACACCAGTGAACCCCAGGGAATGACCTATCTCTATCTCCTCAGCCTAGGGATCATAATCAAAGCCATTATATCCAGAATGATTTTTTGTGGGCTCTGGAAATCAATCAAACCAAGATCCTTATGTTTTCCAGGCATGCGCATTACCAGGTAAACTATCTACCCAGCCCCACATTACAAAACAGCTCCAAAATGAGGGGGAAGGGGAGAAGACAGCAATGAATCCATGAGTATGTTTTCAAGTAAAGAGGAGATGAACTGAGTAAGTACTCCCCAGTGAAGAAACAAAATGATAGCCAAAGGTTTTCAACCTTTTATGGTCAAAGGTCCCAGGAAAATTATTGTGATCTGTACAGTGGAGCTCTCCTGCAGAGACACATACCCGGAGTACAGCATCCTCTGCTGGACACAGGCTCCTTGGAGGAAGCACAACTGTGTCCACCAAGTTAATGCTTCCTCCACCTTCTGATTTTGTGAAAAAAGAAAAAAAAAAAAACTGTTTGTTTTCAAGGAAAGAATTAAATCCAAATGATAATAAAACTTTACTTCTTGTAAGAGGTGAAACTTTAAATAAAGGTTGTTATGCATAGACTTTTATAAAAAAAAAAAAAAAAACTCCACACATTTAATTTTAACATTGCCAGATGTGTAGCACTTTTTCTTTCACCAACAGTTCTTTCTCATTGGTTTTACCATGCTACACGTTAGCAATATTCAATATGAGTCACTTTGGTTTTTTATTCTATAGACTGGGCTGGCCTTGAACAAAATGATCCTCCTGTCTCAGCATCCCAAGTGTGACGTTACAGGCATTCACAATCATATCTGGTTCTTATTCAAAAACTAAACTGAAAATAGATGATTTTAACTTCTTTGCCATCATAACAATGAAGCTATTCTTACATGGTTTTTATTACTAAAGTATGCAGAGAAAAATATAAAATTAAAAGAAATGGAATTTGACTGAACAATGGTAGCCTTCAAATAAATGTCTTAAAACGCCTTCATGTTTATACCTGTAGTGAAATGGGTTTTCATTTGGAGTTTTTCCTGCCATGTTAAAAACACAGGCTCATACCAGTCTCCTTGCACACAGTGGCAGCTCAGCTAAAGCTGCTTTTTCTTCAGGATTTGCACTGGAGAATGTTCCTGAACAAACTGCATCTCCCTTCCTAGTCTTTGTCTAAGAGTTGATGCCAGGGCAGCTGAGTCATTAAGAACTTCAACTGAACCAGAGCTGCCCTGGGCTCTAGTTTTCTCTTTTTAAAATATATTAGTAAAAGTGTCTCCTCTGGAAATAGCTTAATGAATGTTTTTTTTTTTCCTAATAGAGTTAGAACAAAATGGTACTCTGAAATTTAAAATGTTCAGACTTTGCTCCCTTTTCTTGCTCACATTCTCAAATATGAGCAACTCAGATCCAGTTTCTGATGCACTGCATCATGCGTGATGTTTAAGGACTGGGACCGGGACGTTAAACAGTAGTTCACCCGGGGAGATTGGGAAGGAAAGAGCTGTGAGCCTGAGGGGCCTTTTGTTCAGAACACAGGAAAACCAACTATGCTTTCAGCCCACTCCATTGTTTCTATTAGAATGTCACTTTATGTTTTTATCTGAGGCATCTAGAAGAAAAAAGAAAAAGAAGATTTTTATCATTATTGAGTTTCTTATGTGCTTGGGCCAGCTAGGTCACAAATTCTTTAAAAATTTAGCAGCTTAGTTTTTTGTCAGTCAAGGAATTAAAAATGATATGCAGGGTGGCAGTGTCTTGGAGCCTCCTGAGGCGGCAGTTGATATGTGAATCAGGACTAGAATTCGATTAAGACAAATGAAACGGGCATCCATGCGCAAGGTCACTCTTTGCTATCTCTGTGGCAGGAATCATCTGCTCCCTGTGACACGTTGCATGAGCCTGCCCATAAGGACACACATGATGTGGCAGCTGACTTACCCCAAAGCAAGTGATGCAAGAGACAAAGTGCTACTGGTCTGAGAGTGAAATGGTCCAAGCTCTCAGCTGTGCTGGCTTTATACCAGTTAATTGTTTAATGATATCCTGAGAGAACACTAAGATGCTTAGATGTCACATTAAGAAAGGAAATCAAAATCACTTCCCCTTGGATTGGTGTGACTAAGGGTAAGCCCAAATTTAAATCCTCCACTTTTCTCTGTGTGTTTTTCATATATATGTAGTTTATAGTTAGTGGCTGTCAGCAGTCTATCTATCGTATATATGTGTGATCTTCTACTCCTGGGTCTATGACTGTATATGTTCCTGTGTATGTGTCTTCGGTCTTTCTGTCATGCCTGTCCCTAACACAGAGGCTTGCTCTGTATGTATTGATCAGCACAGAAGACCTGGTATGGGAGACGGATGAGGGCTCCTTTACAGAGTCCTTTAACTGAGTTTTACAAGGGAAGATGTTACTGACCCACACATCATCAACCTAGATCCACACATTGCTTCCAACATTTAAGGTGGGTATTTGTTTGAAGGTTGCTTCCAACCTGTTGGCTGTTTTCCTTCTTTCTTTCTTTCTTTCTTTCTTTCGTTCTTTCTTTCTTTTGGTTTTTCGAGACAGGGTTTCTCTGTGTAGCCCTGCCTGGCTGTCCTGGAACTCACTCTGTAGACCAGGCTGGCCTCGAACTCAGAAATCTGCCTGTCTCTGCCTCCCAAGTTCTGGGATTAAAGGCGTGCACCACCACTGCCCGGCCTGTTGGCTGTTTTCAAAAAATGGTTACCACAACACACACACACCCCTACACACACCCCTACACACACACACACACACACACACACACACACACACACACACACACACACATTCTGAGTTAAGGCCATGAAAGACTACATTGTTTAAGATTAAACTTATGTATTATCTTAGGTTGGTAAAAGCTGATTATATGGGAAACCAAGACATAGTAAGGTTGGTATCATTGCTTTTGTTTATTTTTTTGTTTTTCATGTAGGTTAAACTTAAGCAGGCTGAGTACAGAGTAGGACTGCAAGCTAGGTACATATTCTTAAATGATCTCAATGGGGTATTATTAACTTTGCTCTGAGCTCTGCCAAAAATTCTTTTGGGGAGATTGAAGAGACATTTTCATAAAAGTGTATCACTGAAGCTCTTGGTGCTGTTTTGGAAGGTTATTGAACCCACAGGAGGTAGAACTTTGCAGGACCAAGTGAGTCCCTGGGGCAAACTGTGAGGTTTGCTCTTTCTCTGCTTCCTGATTGGAAACACAGTGCAGCCAGATACCTCCCACTCCTCCCACTCCTCCCACTCCTCCCACTCCCCCCACTCCTCCCACTCCTCCCACTCCTCCCACTCCTCCCACTCCTCCCACTCCTCCCACTCCCCCCACTCCTCCCACTCCTGCTGGGATTGACTCTCCCCTTTTAACTACATGCAAGAATAGGTCCTCCCCCAATTAAGTTGATTCTTCTCAGGTATTTGGTCACAGCAACAAGAAAGCAATACGGAAGTTTGGTATCAAGTAGTGGAGCCATTGCTGGCATGAACCTGACTGTAGTTTGGAAGCCTTTGGAATAGTGGTTCTCAACCTTCCTAATACTGTGACCCTTTTAATACATGTCTTAGTCAGGGTTTCTATTCCTGCACAAATATCATGACTAAGAAGCAAGTTGGGGAGGAAAGGGTTTATTGAGCTTACACTTCCATGTTGCTGTTCATCACCAGAGGAAGTCAGATGGGAACTCGAGCAGGTCAGGGATCAGGAGCTGATGCAGAGGCCATGGAGGGATGTTCCTTACTGGCTTGCTTCCCCTGGCTTGCTCAGCTTGCTTTTTTATAGAGCCCAAGACTACCAGCCCACAGATGGTACCACTCACAAGGGGCCCTCCCCCCTTGATCACTAATTGAGAAAAATGCCTTACGGCTGGATCTTATGGAGGCATTTTCTCAACTGAAACTCTTCTCTGTGATAACTCCAGCTTGTGTCAAGTTGACACAAAACCAGCCAGTACAATTGACCCCTTGTCAACTTGACACACAAATACATCACTATTAAGCCTCAACCCTTACTTTCTTATTCATCCCCAAAATCTAAACAACTTCAAAAGCCCCACAGTCTTTGCAAATTCCCACATATCAAAATTTCAATCCCTCCAAAAATATCCAATCTTTTAGAATTCAGTCTTTTTACCATTAAAAGTCTCTTAACTATGGGCTCCACTAAAATATCTTCTTCCTTCAGGAGGGAAAATATATCAGGGCACAGTAACAATCAAAAGCAAAATCACATTCAACTGTCCAATGTCTGGGATGCACTCACAATCTTCTGGATTCCTCCAAGGGCTTGAGTCACTTCTCCAGCTCTGCCTTTCATAGCACACACAGCTCCAGCTGCCTGTACTCCACTGCTGCTGCTGTTCTTGATGGTCATCTCATGGTACTGGCATCTCCAAAACACTGCTGTCTTCTGCTGCAACTAGGCTTTACCAACAGCCTCTCATAGGCTCTCTTCATGGTGCCAAGCCTCACCTCCTTTGCATGACCCCTTCAGTCCTGGGCCATCAATTACAACTGAGGCTGCATCTTCACCAATGGCCTTTCCAGACCTCTCACAGTGCCCAGGCCTCAGCTGCTCTTCATGACTCCTTCATGCCTTCAAAACCAGTACCACCTGGGTGGCTGTTACACATTACCAAGTCCAGCCACGGTACAAGGTACAACTCTGGCTATCTCTGGAACGCAGCCTCTGTGCTCTCAGAAAACACTTCTCAGAAGATTTCACCTCAATGATACTGGTCTCTTCCGAATCACTGCCAATTTCCCAGCTCCAGCTAACCAGTATCAATAGTCCCAGCAATGCAAAGTCCTTGCTTTAGTAGTTTTGGCATCCTGTCAATTACAGCTGACTCTTCAGCCCCAGCTAACCAAAACCACAGAATCCTCACAATCAAAATAGCAATGGCCCTGATAAGAGTCTTTAATCTTCCCTCTGAAATTTTACAAGCCAGGCCTCCATCTTCTGTACTGTTCTCAACATTATCTTCCAAGCTCCTACACAATATTCCACAGAGCTCTTAACACTGAATGGATCTTCTAACCCAAAGTTCCAAAGCCCTTCCACAGTCCTCCCCAAAACATGGTCAGGTTGTCATAGGAATACCCCACTACACTGGTACCAATTTGTCTTATTCAGGGTTTCTATTCCTGCACAAACATGTCCAAGAAGCAAGCTGGGGAGGAAAGGGTTTATTGAGCTTACACTTCCATGTTGCTGTTCATCACCAGAGGAAGTCAGGACTGGAACTCAAGCAGGTCAGGAAGCAGGAGCTGATACAGAGGCCATGGAGGGATGTTCCTTACTGGCTTGCTTGCTTCTCCTGACTTGCTTAACTGGCTTTCTTATAGAACCCAAGACTACCAGCTCATAGATGGTACCACCCACAAAAGGCCCTCATCCCTTGATCACTAATTGAGAAAATGCCTGTCAGCTGGATCTCATGGAGGCATTTTCTCAACTGAAACTCCTTTCTCTGTGATAACTCCAGCTTGTGTCAAGTTGACACACAAAACCAGCCAGTACAGTACTGTTCCTCATGTTGGGGTGACCCCCAACCATAACATTATTTTTGTTGCTACTTCTTAACTGTAATTTTGCTCTACTGTAATGAATCATAATGTTAATATCTGTGTTTTCTGACACAGGTATGCTAAGGCGTTTGAAAGAAGAGATCTTAAATTGAGCTTCTGAAGGAGTTTTCTGCTCAAAACAACTGCCTAATGAAATATTTTCTCAGATTCAGCAACCAAGGCAGACACAGGCCATTAAAATTTTGGTCCAAGAAGAGCAGGCTGCATGTTCTCAGGCTAGCAGGAAACTTGACTGTAAGATCACATAGTTTGGGTTTTGCAGGCATTAAAGTTGCAACTTTGCTTGCAACCAAGTTCCCAAGAGGCCTCGAGGCCAGGCCATTGTGTGAAAGGGGCTTGGAATGTGAAACCTAAACTCTAATGGAATCCCATAGATTTTGGAGACAATATAACCTTAAAATTCATGTCAACCTATAGACATATTTACTCAGTGCTACTGTATATTGGAGGGCCATAATCGTTTTGTTTGTTTTATAGGGGCTTGTGGTTAAGAAATTGTCTTGAATTTCACAAAAGACATTGGACTCAGTATTTGTCTGTGAAGAACACTTCAGACTTCTAGAGTTAGGATGAATACATTTTGCATTATGAGATGGTCTTGAGTCCATGTGGGGGCAGAGGCATAGTGCTCTGTCTGCATGTGAAATAGTCTCATGGTCTCATCTATTTGAAAGTTGGTCTTTGGGTGGTTTCACTATTTTGAAGCATGGAGCTGTTGGAAGGGGGAGTTTTGCTGGAGGAAGCGAGTCACTGGAATCAAGCTTTGAGGTTAGATAGACTTCCCCTTGGCTTGCTGACTGAAAATGCACTGCGACCAGCTATCTTAACACTCCAGTCACCCTCGCTTCCCTTCATTGTGATGGACTGTAGTTGCTTCAATTGTAAGTCAAAATCAACCCATCCTTCCTGGATTTATTTATAAGATATTTGATCACAGCAAAAGAAAAGTAACTTAAATAAGGGATTATAGGTGTATGCCATCATATCTGCCTTTTTAAACAGGGGCTGGGGATTTGAACTCAGTTGCATGGATCACACTTTATTGATTAAACCATTCCCTCAGCCTACACTTTATTTTTTGACAATTACTCTGTTCACCTCTACTTATCTCAGAGGAGATGGCTGAGTTCAAATCTAGTAGAGGATATCTGAGACGCTGCCTCAAAAAAAAAAAAATTAAAATTAAAAATGGCGGCTGGGGGGGGCACAGAATAGTAGGAACAGTGGCTAAAAGGTTAGCTTAAGCTCTGTTTAAGGAGACTATAGGTGCACAGTCTTAGCCCAAACAAATTTTGACAAGTGGAAATGTAAACTCAGGGTTTCCAGATCTTCTAATTTTCCCATGGTAGCTGGAAATCTAAATGATAGGAGGGTTACTCAGCTTTTAACACATTGATAAAAACTTCTTTTAAAGTATAAGAGATAAAGCATGTCTGCAGTGGTTCTTGGGAGAAGCTTTTTGCAATCAGTTGGGGGTTGGTCTGGTGCTATGTATATGAATCCTAAATTCCAACCCCTGAGATATGGTTGCCCTCCAGAGGAGTGCATCCTCTCATACACTGGCCTTTGTTGTATAAACCTTGCTCCCCAATTTAAATTAAAGTTGATTGGTTAATAAAAGGCTAGAGCCTGTGATGGGGCAGTAGAGAGAGGAAGGTGGGCCTTAAGGATTGAGTGAGGGATCTCGGAGAGACCAGTGGGGGAAGGGAAGAGACAATAGAGAAGAGAGGAAGCTGCCATGAGGCTGGATGGATCATGAACACGTGGTCAGGAGAAGTGGACCTCAGGACAGGCTGACGGAGCAAAATCAGCCCAGGCAAGACTCAAACAGGAGATCACAATGGACATATGCTTTGGATATAGGTGCGAATATCATAGAACCTACCCATTCTACGCTTACAGCTTTTAAATAAAATACCTGCTTCTTTGTGTCTTTTATACAGGCTATCTGGAAAAAAATAATTCATTTGTAGCCACCTACTTCCTATGTTGAGGTTTTGTCTGCTGTCTATCGTCATGCCAAGTATGGGCCCCCAAGACCTGGAGTCTGCATGCAGCCCCAAGTGACCCTGCCCCCAAGTTATTTCTGATTGGTAAATAAAGATGCCAACAGCTAATAGCCAGGCAGAAGAGACATAGGTGGGGTTTAGTTTTCCCAGGTTTAGGGGAGAAAGAGAACCACAAGGATGAAAAAGAAGGATGAGGAGGAAGGAGAAGCTTCCATGGGTTAGGTGAGCCATAAAAACATGACCCTGAGTTAAGAACAGCCCAAGTGAAACATAATAAATAATAACTCAGGGTTATCAATAGGAAATTAGATTCTAATAGCATAGAGGGTAGGTATCTGTCCAGCTCTTGTGCTGTTTAAGACTTATTGTAAATATAAAGATTGCATATGTCTTTTATCCCAGAACTAAATGGTCAAAGGCAGAGTAGAAATTCAGCAACATTCCTGGGCTGCCACTGAGTTAAAGAACCCTCTTCCTGTCAGGATGGTTAGCAAAACTCAAATGTCTCAGGTGGTATTTGCATCCAAAAGCTCTTCCTAGCTGATGAAATGTAGATGAGATGACTGGAAGGACTCTCTCTAAAATACTTTATGTCGGGAATAAATTCTTCTTACTATGATCTGTATACTGATAATTCTATAAAATGTTCCGTGTTGAGATGCCAGAACCTTCCCTGTGAATGAATGAGGATGTTGTCTTAGGTTTGTAGAAGTTTTTTTTCATTGTATAATTAGAATGTGTAGGTGATTCTACACTAAGACAAATAACTGAGCAAAAATTATGGATTTTTTTTTTTTGCAACCAACAGAAAACCTCTTGAAAAAGTAGTTAGTGTTTTGCATAAATTTTTGTTCAAAATAAAATATCATATCTAGGGTTAGTCCCCTCATGTACCATTATGTCCAGCACTGGTACTATGTGGAGTCCAAACTGGGTCTACTGCTATGTTGCTGAGACCTGTTTGCTTGTCTATCTGCCTATCAGCCACCCCGTTAACCACCCTGCCTGCTCTATAACTACTTAGAATCCATAACCACCTGCAAAACCCACGTGTGAGTAAAACTTCTGAAGATCTGCAGAGAGAGTCTTCTAAGCCTATAGAAAGCTTATTTTTAGGCCCAGAAGTTACACCTATTAGTAAACAAGCTGAGACCATTTCAGATAACGGATTCATACACCAGCACAGAGTGACTCCAAATTCAAACATCATTATCTGGTCCACAACCTAAAAAAATTATAAAAATTTAAAAATGGGTTTTTGTTTAAAAAAAACATTTGACTGCAACTTCCGGCGGCAGCCGGGAACCTCAGCTTGGGCCACAGGGCTCCATAGCAAATTAGCGCCAAGACAAAGATCCCTCTCAGGAGCTCGGAAAAGCCGGGAGAGGGCCAAAGACAAGCCCCACAGCTCACCAGGAACTGCCCTGAACCCGCGAGACACAGGGACCTACATCAGACCCAGTGCCACAGCTCTCCAAACCCAAACACCTCTCAGAGAGAGGTGGTCTTCAAGGAGTACTGACACAGAGACCTGCAGGAGGGGCAAGCCACAACCAGACAGAGTAAGATCAGCTAACAACAGAATCAACAAGATGGCAAAAGGCAAGGGCAAGAACATAAAGAACAGAAACCAAGAGTACTCTGCACCATCAGAACCCAGCTCTCCCACCACAGCAAGCCCTGTATACTCCAACACACCAGAAAAGCAAGACTCAGATTTAAAATCATTTCTCATGAGGATGATAGAAGATTTTCAGAAAGAAATGAATAACACCCTTAAAGAAATGCAAAAGAACAGGGATAAACAACGCGAAGCCTTTCAAGAGGAAATGCAAAAATACATTAAAGAATTACAGGAAAACACAAACAAACAGGCAGAAGTGCAAGAAAACACAATCAAACAGACAAAGGAAATGCTCAAATCTATCCAGGAGATAAAAATAGAAATAGAAACAATAAAGAAATCACAAAGGGAGACAACTCTGGAGTTAGAAAACCTAGGAAAGAGATCAGGAACCATTGATGTAAGCATCACCAACAGAATACAAGAAATAGAAGAGAGAATCTCAGGAGCAGAAGATACCATAGATAACATCGACACAACAGTAAAAGAAAATGCAAAATGCAAAAAGCTTCTGACCCAAAACATCCATGAAATCCAGGACACAATGAGAAGACAGA
>JAPYYD010005291.1:0-12274 GCA_028551405.1 Uromys caudimaculatus | reverse complement strand
GTGGGAATATGGGAATGGGTGGGCGGGTAGGTGGGAGGAGGAATTCCCTCACAGAGGCGGGGAGGGGGAGGGGACACGGGGTTTCCAAAGAAAAGGGGAATCATCGGAAATGTAAATAAAGTATCAAAAATTAAAAAAAAAAAGATATTATTTAGTTTGTTTTAAAGCATGTTTAAGGTTTTATTTTTATTTCTAATTATGTGCATGTGAGTGCCCACTGAAGGTACAAGGGCTTAGATCCTCTGGAGTGCTGGGAATGGAACTTTGGTCTTTGTCTTAGTTAGGGTTTCCATTGCTGTGAAGAGACACCATGACCATGTTTATAAAAGACATCTAACTGGGGCTGCCTTCCAGGTTCTGAGGGTCAGTCATCATGGTGGGAAGCATAGCTGTGTCCAGGCAGGCATGGTCCTGGAGGAGCTGAGAGTTCTACAGCTTGTTCTGAAGGCAAACAGGAGAAGACTGGCACAGCCCACCCCCACAGTGACATACTTTCTCCAACAAGGCCACACCTATTCCAGCAAGAACATGCCTTCTAATAGTGTCACTCCCTGTGGGCCAAGCATTCAAATACAGGAGTCAATGGAGCCAAACCTATTCAAACCATTACAGTTCTCTACAAGAACCTTACTGACTTTTAACCTCTGAGCGTCAACCCAGCCCAGAACTACACTACTTTCTTCTTCTTCCTCCTCCTCCTCCTCCTCCTCCTCTTCCTCCTCCTCCTCCTCCTCCTCCTCCTCCTCCTCCTCCTCCTCTTCCTCCTCCTCATTCTCCTCCTCATCCTATTCCACAAGGTTTCATTTTGTAGTTTTATAAGCGGGCCCCAGACCTTAGAAGTCCCTAGAACTTAGCACAACCGACTCCCTGATGGAAGTACCATTCAGGTTGTAAAACTCAGTACTTAGACAGCTCCATCTACCAGAACTAAAACAAACACCTAATCCATCAAAGTGTAGATAGTTTTTAGAAAGTCTCTAAATGTACTAACCTTGCTTTTTGGCTTCTGTAGTTCTGCTTCTGGCTAACTTTTCTTCTTAACTAAAGTATGTCAACCCAGGATATGGTTTTTGTGCTTAAAATCTCACCTAATTGGAGGCAGCTAAAAAGACTTTCTATTGCCTTAAAGCTATGTCTGAGCAGTCTTCTCCAGTGGATACTCCACAACATTTCCTGAGAATAACCATGAACTTTTGGTCCTCTTGCCTCCAACTTCTGAATGCTGAGATTACAGGCTTGGGAAATCTCACTAAGTTTACAATGCTGAGGATTGAACCAGGATTTCTCACATGCTGGGAGTACTCTACCCTAGGAACTTTATCCCCAGTCCTAGAGATGAGATCTTTAAAAGTTAAGTGAGATCATAAGAGTGGGTCCTTCATTGATATGGGTAGTATCTGTTGAAGAAGAAGAAGAGGAGGAGGAGGAAGAGGAGGAGGAGGAGGAGGAGGAGGAGGAGGAGGAGGAGGAGGAGGAGGAGGAGGAGGAGGAGGAGGAGGAGGAGGAGGAGGAGGAGGAGGAGGAGGAGGAGGAGGAGGAGGAGGAGGAGGAGATGGCAGAGGCAGGTGGATATCTGTGTGTTTGAGGCTAGCTTTAGATACATAGCAAATTTCAGGCCAGACAAATTACATAAGGAGACCCTGTGTCAAGGAAGAAAGGGAGGGAGAGAAGGAGGGAAAGAAGAAAAGGAATGGGAAACATACAACATACATGTGAAGGCAAATACCGAAGGATGGTCTTGAACTCACAACCTTCCTGTCTCGGGCTCTTGAGAGCTAGGATTATAAACATCAGAATGCCTGGATTGTTATTGCATTAAAGTCTGATAGCCTAGGCAGCACGATTGAAAACTGGCCTTGTAGGTTGACTTCTGGGAGCAGCAGGCTCTGCAGTGTCATTTAGCACGCAGGCTTTATTAGGGTGTCGGCTTGCTAACAATGCATACGGAGAGGTGAGGACAGGGTAAAGCAGAACAGCCAGTTGACTTGTGATGCACTCCCTACATCAGTTTTTGCCTGATCCCAGAAGAAATCTCTGGAGCTAGCTAAACCTATCATGCATTTCCTGAGCTTGGATAAAGATGACATTCTCACTGATCCACTAATGAATGGTGATGCCCTGGGAAAGGTATATCCTTGAGCAGGGAGGCTTGTGGCACCTCCAAAGGGATTGACATCTGAGGATTGTTTACTCATATCACCCTCAGCAGCTGGGGCAACAAGTCCCAGCATGAATTTAGGACCTTTGGCAGCAGGTTAGAATGTCTGTTGGTCTTAGGTGACTTGACACACAAGGACAATGACTCATCCTAATTAGGATCTTATCCTATGAACAGGGACCTAGCATTTGATTAGGAATTCTCGCTCTGAAAAGCTATTGAGTGATTTATCTGTCATTTTCTCTGATCAGCAAGCACTTAGAGGCTTTGCTAATTTTTATGAGTAGTTTCAGTATCTTTTCATTTACTCTTGTAAACAAAATTACATCTTGTTATTTGCTCATGGGTGTTAGAAATCGGCTCCCACTGTCCACATTTATTGGAATTCAAATATGGATACCAACTGAAGTATTTGGAGAAATCTTTCATTAACCCTTATGGATGGCTCTTGAGTTTAGGTGCACACATATTTGCATCTTGCCTCATGGAGACTGCCTCTCTTTAAAGTTATTATGTAATGCCAAGCTATTTCAAGTGATGGTGCACCTGTTTCCACTTGGACATTCTGTTCAGTGTACAGTAATATTGTATTGTGGTTTCAGTTTGAAATTTCCTTATGATATTTGGACAGATTTATTAATATATTTATTTATATATATTAATAGTTGTATTACTAAAAACAGACCGTCATAGACTGGGTATATATATATATATATATATATATATATATATATATATATATATATATATATATATACATACTTGGAAAGCAGAGGCAGGGAGGTCACAAGGTTGATACTTGGAAAGCAGAGGCAGACAGGTCACAAGGTTGATACTTGGAAAGCAGAGGCAGGGAGATCACAAGGTTGAGACCAGCTTGGATTACCTAGCACAAGACTATCCTGGGCCACTGTATTTCAAACTATAAAACAGAAAGAAGGGAAAGGGAGGAGGGGAGATAAATGAAAGAAGAGAGAGAAGAAATAAAGCAGGAAGAAAGAAGGGGGCTAGAGAGATGGCTCAGCAGTTAAGAGCTCCAACTGGTCTTCTAAAGGTCGTGAGTTCAAATCTCAGCAATCACATGATGGCTCACAACCATCCGTAATGAGATCTGATGCCCTCTTCTGGGGTGTCTGAAGACAGCTACAGGTAGTGAGTGAAGAAAAAATGTCTGAAGACAGTTATAGTACTTACATACAATAAATAAATAAATCTTTAATAAAAAAGGAAAAAGAAGGAAGATAGATTATATAGATAGGAAGGTAAGTAGATAAGTGGGTGGGTGAACAGATAGATAGATAGAGCTTCATCGTTCTAACTCCAGGTCAAGCGCCTTGCAGTGTGATGATGGCTTACATATCGGTGAGTATTGGTGTGTGGGTGTGTGTGCACAAGTCTATGTGTGCAAGTGTGTCTTCTATTCTCATTCCCCATTCTTTTAAAAAAGGTTTAGTTATCTATTGATTTATTTATTTAATGTGTATGGGTGTGTTTCTTGCATGTGTGTAAGCCTGGTCCCCATGAGGGTCAGAAAAGAGGGCCTCAAAGCCCCTGGACCTGGAGTTAGAGATGGCTGTGAAAGTTTACCTGAAAGCACAGATGGTGGTCTTAACCACTGAACCATCTCTCCAAACCTGCCTTATACTTTTTAAAAAAAATATTAGTGTGTGTGTGTGTGTGTGTGTGTGTGTGTGTGTGTGTGTGTGTGTGTATGTGTTGTATGTGCTTGAGTGTAGGCACACATGTGGAGGCCAGAGGACAACTTTTAAGAGTTGGTACTCTCCTTCCAATGTGGGATTCAGGGATCAAATTCAGATTGTCAGACTTGCTGAGCCTTCTCATTGGCCTATTTTATTTTTTATAAAGCCACCATTAGACAGTCACCCTAACATGTAATCCTAATCACTGTCTTAAGTCTTCACTGCTCAGATCTTTCCCTCACTGTCTGTTCCTCTAGATACAACCCCCAATATCACTGTCAGCTCTGTAGCAGAGAACCTGTTGTGGTCTCCCTTTCCTCTCTGACTCACTCGCCAGCTAATCACAGGGACCTTCTCCCCCACCCTTCCTTCCCCCAATTTGTCCTACTATCCCAACCTCCAACACCAGCAGGCATTCACTGGGATCACACCAGATGGGCAGTCTGGGGAAACTAGTAAGCCAACTGAGGACCTTCAATACTCCCTCCTCCTACCAGGTCCAGTCCTCCAGTCTCATCCCTAGATCTACAGCAGAACATCATTTGCAGCCTTCATCCCCACCCCCACCCTCACCCCCACCCTCACCCCCACCCTCACCCCCACCCCATGTACATCTGTGGATTCCACGAATCCTACTGGCTCCCCTCCTCCAATTCACTTTGCTCAGGCCCCAAATCCAGCAGGCACCACTGCTAACGTATGGGCCATTCCTGCCAACAGACCAGGTAGGCTGCCTGAAATTCTTCTGATTTCCCTATATTCCCTCAGATCTCATCCCCAGATCTGCCAGGGAACACCTCTGGCACACACCTCTGGAACGATGACACCGTGCACCCCACCCATTCCCGTCTATTGTAGATCCCATGGATATTCCCCTTCGGTCTCCCTTCCCTCACTTGTTGCTGACCTGAGCCCCCAACTCTAGCAGATTCCCTCTGTTAACCCACAGCCATGCCTGTCAGAAAACCAGGTATGCTGCCTACAGATCTTGTCTGCTCCCTCTGTTCCTCCAGATCCAATCCCCAAGTCCCATCTTGAGCTCTGGAGTAGAACACCTGTGTCAGCCTTCCTTGCCCCTTGTGGCCATCGACTGTGGATCCCACAGACTTCCCCCTTAATTTTTTCTCCCTACTTGTTGCTTTATCCCAGCCCCCAATTCCAGCAGGCATTCTCTGCTAACCCACAGTCCACTTCTATCAGGGCAACAAGTAGACTGACTGTAGATCTTCCTCTCTCCTTCAGTTCCTCTAGATCCAATTCTCTAGTCTCATCCCCAGTGCTATAACAGAGACTCTGCGGTGACCTCTCTTCACTGTCTCCCCATCCCATTCCAAGGAGACGAAATAAGCAGATCATCATTGAACACTCTTCTCTCCTTCCTCCTGTGAAATCCTTCAGACCCCTAACCTATCCCCCCCCTTTTTTTTTTTAGTTTTTCAAGACAGAGTTTCTCTGTATAGCTCTGGCTGTCCTGGAACTCACTCTGTAGACCAGGCTGGCCTCGAACTCAGAAATCCACCTGCCTCTGCCTCCCAAGGGCTGGGATTAAAGGCGTGCGCCACCACTGCCCGGCTCCTATCCCCATTTCTAAGTGTCGCCTCCCAATATCAAGAAAAACATTTTACCTGGAACCTCCAGTAGTCACAACTGTCAAGTCTAAAGAGGAGGTTTTTTTATCAGGCAACACACAACCATCACACACCCTGAAAATCCAGAAAGGAAACAGATACCAAGAAACAAAACACCCACCTAACAAAGACAAATCCAGAAATCAGCACCTAGACCTATGATCATCTCAAATCAGATGCCTAGACAACAGCATAAAAGCCCAACCAATAACAGCCAAGGCAGTACGTCACCATTAGAGCCCATCTATCTTACCACAACAGGTCCTGAATACTCCAACATAGCTGAAACACAAGAAAAAAGACCTTAAAATTGCCTCTACAAAACTGACAGAGGTCTTTAAAGAAGAAATGAAGAAATTCATTAAAGAAATTCAGGAAGCCAGGCAGTGGTGGCGCACGCCTTTAATCCCAGCCCTTGGGAGGCAGAGACAGGCAGATTTCTGAGTTTGAGGCCAGCCTGGTCTACAGAGTGAGCTCCAGGACAGCCAGGGCTACACAGGGAAACCCTGTCTCGAAAAACCAAAAAAAAAAAAAAAAAAATAGAGGCATACAGAACACCAAATACATTGGTCAAGAAATGAAACTCCCCTTGCTACATAATTATAAAAACACTAAACATACAGAACAAAGGGGGAATATTAAAAGATTTAAAGACGGCTTTAGAGATGGCTCAGTGGTTAAGAGCACAAACTGCTCCTCCAAAGGTCCTGAGTTCAATTCCCAGCAACCACATGGTGGCTCACAACCATCTGTAATGAGATCTGATGCCCTCTTCTGGTGTGTCTGAAGACAGCTACAGTGTACTCATATATAATAAATAAATAATAAATCTTTAAAAAAAAAAGATTTAAAGAACAAGTTACATATAAAGGGAGACCTATTAGAATTACACTTGATTTCTAAATGGAAATTCTAAAAGCCAGAAGGGTCTGGCAGATCTCCTTACCTCAGTCTCCTGGGATTAAGGATGTGTACTACTTTGCCTGGGCCTAAGCTTTTCATGGCCACTATTCCTCAAGATCTCCATGCCAAGATCCAGGTCAGAAACTTGTGTCTTCCAGCCTCAAGATCTGGATCACAGGTGAGCCTTCTAATTCTGGATTGTAGTTCACTCCAGATATAGTCAAGTTGACAATCAGGAATAGCCACTACAGTGTGTATGTGTGTGTCTTATACACACAAACATGCGCGCGCACAGACACATACACACACACACCACCACCACCACCACCACCATCACCACCACCATCACAACCATTACCACCACCACCACCATAGCAGCCACCACTGCTGCCACTGCTGCTGCTGCCATGCCACCAGCACCACCAGCACCACCAGCACCACCAGCACCACCAACAAAATAACAAGAATCAACAATCATTGGTCATTGACATTGCTCAACATCAATAATCTCAATTCCCCAATAAAAAGACAGATTAACAGTATGGATGTGAAAATAGGATCTGTCCTTCTGCTGTATCCAAGCACCATACCTCAATATCAAGAGTAAAGATTACCAAGGGCAAAAGTTATACCAAGCAAATGGACCTAAGGAGTAAGGTGGTGTAGCCATTTTAATATCTAACAAAATAGACTTCAAACCACAACTACTCAAGAGAGATAGGGAAGAATACTTCATATTCATCAAAAGATATAACCATTAAGATGCCATTTCAGTTCTGAACATTTATGTCCCAAACACAAGGGCACCCAAGTTTGTAAAAGAAACATGACTACAGCTTAAATCCCACATTGACCCTCACACCTTGATAATGGGAGACTTCAATACCCCAATTTCACCAATGGACAAGTCATCCAGACAAAAACTGAAATAAATAGAAAAGTACTGGAGCTAGCAGACTTTCTAAACCAAATGGACCTAACAGATACTTACTTACAGAACCCAAACACAAAAGAATATACATTCTTCTCAGCATGTCATGGAATGTTCTACAAAGTTAACCACATACTCAGTAACAAAGAACAAAATACAACAGATACAAAATTATTGAAATAACAACCCACATCCTATCAGAATACCATGATTAAAGCTGAGTACCAACAAAATGCTTATAAATGCATGGAAACTGAACAACTCTGTCCTGAATGAAAAGTGAGTTAAGGCAGAAATAAAGAAAGAAATTAAAGACTTTCTAGAATTCAATAAAAAGAAATATACAGCATACCCAAACTTATGGACACAATTAAGCCTGCTCTAAGAGGCAAGTTCATAGCACTAAGTGCCAACATTAAAAAAATGGAAAGATCTGATACTAGCAACTTAACAGCACACCTAAAAGCTCTAGAACAATAACAAAAATGTAATCACATACAGGAAAAGTAGATGGCAAGAAATAATCAAATTCAGGGCTGAAATCAATAAAACAGAAACAAGGATAATAGTACAAAGAATCAGTGAAACGAAGAGTTAGTTCTTTGAGAAAATCAACAAAATAGAGGAAACCTTATCCAAAGTAGGTAAAAGACAGAGAGGGAATACACAAATGAACAAAATCAGAAACAAAATGGATATAACAATCACCAAGGAAATGTCATACTTTTAAAACCTGTACTCCACCAAACTAGAAAATCTTAAAGAAATAGGTAATTTTCTTAATAGGCACCACTTACCAAAGTTAAATCAAGATCAGATAAACACTTTAAATGGACATATAACCCCTAAGGCTATAGAAGCAGTCATTAAAAGTCTCTCAACCAGGCAGAGTAGACGCGCGCGCCTGCGAGCAAACGGCCGTGTTCTGAGGACAGCAGCTGTCGTTGGCGCCTAAGTAATGTTGTGCAGCGTGGGCAGGAGGCTGGCCCAGCGGCCAGAGCCGCGGGCTCCTGGCACAAGCACAGCCTCCCCGACCTGCCTTACGACAATGGCGTGCTGGAGCCACACATTAACGCGCAGATCATGCAGCTGCACCACAGCAAGCATCAAACGGCCTATGTGAACAATCTGAATGCCACCGAGGAAAAGTACCACAAGGCGCTGGCCAAGGGAGATGTTACAACTCAGGTTGCTCTTCAGTCTGTACTGAAGTTCAATGGTGGGGGACATGTTAATCACACACCATCTTCTGGACAAACCTGAGCCTTAAGGGTGGTGGACAGCCCAAAGGAGAGTTGCTGAAAGCTATCAAGTGAGACTTTGGGTCTTTTGAGACGTTAAGGAGAAACTGACAGCCGTGTCTGTGGGAGTCCAAGGTTCAGGCTGGGGCTGGCTTGGCTTCAATAAGGAGCAAGGACGCTTACAGATTGCTGCCTGCTCTAATCAGGACCCATTGCAAGGAACGACAGGCCTTATTCCGCTGCTGGGGATTGACGTGTGGGAGCACGCTTACTACCTCCAGTATAAAAACGTCAGGCCTGACTATCTGAAAGCTATTTGGAATGTAATCAACTGGGAGAATGTTACTGAGAGATACGCAGCTTGCAAGAAGTCAAGCCTCGCGGTCACATTGAGTATGACAGGCCCTTGGCTGGTTTGTAGTAGTGTAGAGCACCGCAGTACTCTGACTGAGATGCTGTCATCTTTACTGACGTCTATCCACATATGTGATGAGCATAATGTTATGATAATTTCTTATTTTAATTAAATTTATTATGAGGCAAAAAATGTCTCCCAACCAGAAACAGCATAAGTCAGATGGATTTAGCACAGAATTGTACCAAACTTTCAAAGAAGAGTTAATATCGACACTCCTCAAATCATAACAAAATAGAAACAGAAGGAACATTGCCCAATTCATTTTATGAGACTACAGTTTCCCTGATACCAAACCACACAAAGACTCAACAAAGAAAATGAATTGCAGATCAATTTCCCCTATGAACACAGATGGAAAAATACTCGATAAAATACTTGCAAACTAGCCGGGCAGTGGTGGTGCACGCCTTTAATCCCAGCGCTTGGGAGGCAGAGGCAGGCGGATTTCTGAGTTCGAGGCCAGCCTGGTCTACAGAGTGAGTTCCAGGACAGCCAGGGCTACACAGAGAAACCCTATCTCGAAAAAAAAAAAAAAAAACTTGCAAACTAAATCTAAGAACACATCAAGAATACCATCCACAATGATCAAATAGGTTTCATCCTAAAGATGTAGAGATGGTTCAATATATGAAAATCAGTCAGTGATTACATATAAACACCATTTAAACAAACTGAAAGAAAAAGACATTATTTCATTAGATGCTGAAAAAGCCTTTGACAAAATCCAGTACCTCTTCGTGATCAAAGTCCTGTAGAGATTAGAAATACAAGGCATATACCTCAATACAATAAAGGCAGTTAACAAAGAGCCCATAGACAACATCAACTTAAGTAGAGAGAAACTCAAAGCAATTCTACTAAAATTAGGAACAAGACAAGTTTGTCTACTCTCCATACCTATTCAATACAGTATTTGAAGTCTTAGCTAGAGCAATAAGAAAACTGAAGGCAATCAAGGAGGTACATGTTGGAAAGGAAGAAGTCAAAGTTTCTTTGTTTGCAAAAGATATGATAGTATTCATAAGCAACCCGAAAAGTTTCATGAGGAAACTCTTACAACTGATAAACACTTTGAGCAAATTAGCTGGATACAAAATTAACCACCAAAATCAGTAGCCTCATATATACAAATGACAAATGGATTGAGGGAAAAAACCAGGGAAACAACATCTTTCACAACAGCCACAAACAATATAAAGTATCTTGGTGTGACTCTAACAAAGCAAGTGAAAGATCTGTACGACAAGAACCGTAAGTCTCTGAAGAAAGAAATTTATGAAGATATCAGAAGGAAAGCTCTCCCATGCTCATGGATTGGAAGGATTAATATAGTAAAAATTGCCATCCTGCCAAAAGCAATCTACAAATTCAATGCAATTCCCATCAAAATTCCAACTCAATTCTTTACAGACCTCAAAAGAGAAAGAGCAACTTCTCAACTTTGTATGGAAAAACAAAAGGCCCAGGATAGCTAAAACAATCCTGAATAATAAAAGAGCTACTTGAGGTCTCACCATTCCCAATTTCAATTTGTATTACACAGCTATAGTAATAAAAACCACATGGTACTGGCATAAAAGCAGACATGTTCTTCAATGGAATAGAATTGAAGACTCAGACATAAGCCCACACACCTATCAACACTTTATTATTTTTTTTTATGAAGAAGCCAAAAATGCACACTGGAAAAAAGACAGCTTCTTCAACAAATGGTGATGGTCAAACTGGATGTCAGCATATAGAAGAATCCAAATAGATCCATACTTATTCCTCTGCACAAAACTCAAGTCCAAATGGATCAAAGACCAAAATATAAAACAGAATACACTGAACCTGATAGAAAAGTGAGAAATATATTGAATTATTTGGCACAGGAGACAACTTCCTGAACAGAACACTGATAGTGCAAGCACTAAGACAAGCAATTAATAAATAAGACCTCAGGAAATGGAAAAACTTCTGTAAGGCAAAGTACACTGACAATTGGACAAAATGGCAACCTATACAGAATGAGGAATATTTTTACCAACTATACATCCAATAGAGGAGTAATATCCAAAATATATAAAGAACTAGAGAAACTAGATATAAAAAAAAACCAAATAACTCAACTAAAAAATGGAGTACAGATCTAAACAGAGAATTCTCAATAGAGGAATCTCAAATGACTGAGAAGCACTTAAAGACACATTCAACATCCTTAGCCATCATGGAAATGCAAATCAAAACTACTTTGAGATTTCATCTTATACCTGTCAGAATGGCCAAGATCAATAAAACACAAGAGACAGCACATGCTGGCAAGAATATGGGGCAAGGGTGGTGGGAGTGGAAAATTGTACAACCACTATGTAAATCAGTATGGATATTCCTCAGAAAGTTGGGAATCGATCTACCTCAAGATCCAGCTATACCACTGTTGGGCATATACCCAAAGGATGCTGCATCCTACCACAAGGACACATGCTTGAGCATATTCATTGCTGGTTTATTCATAATAGCCAGAGACTGGAAATAACCTAGATGTCCCTCAGCAGAAGAATGGATAAAGGAAATGTGATTCATTTACACAATGGAGTATTACTCTGCTGTTAAAAAGAATGAAATCTTTCCATCCTCTGAGGCCTTCTTCGATTTTTTTCTTCAGAGACGTGAAGTTCTTGTCATACAGATCTTTCACTTGTTTGGTTAGAGTCACACCAAGATACTTTATATTGTTTGTGACAGTTGTGAAGGGTGTCATTTCCCTAAATTCTCTCTCAGCCTGTTTATCCTTCGAGTATAGGAAGGCTACTGATTTGCTTGAGTTAATTTTATATCCGGCCACTTTGCTGAAGTTGTTTATCAGCTGCAGGAGTTCTCTGGTGGAGCTTTTCGAATCACTTAAATATACGATCATATCATCTGCAAATAGTGATATTTTGATTTCTTCCTTACCAATTTGTACCCTTTGACCTCCTTTTGTTGTCTAATTGCTCTAGCTAGAACTTCAAATACTATATTGAATAGATAAGGAGAGAGAGGGCAGCCTTGTCTAGGATTAATATAGTAAAAATGGCCATCCTGCCAAAAACAATCTACAGATTCAATGCAATCCCCATCAAAATTCCAACTCAATTCTTCATAGACTTAGAAAGAGCAATTCTCAAATACATTTGGAACAATAAAAAACCCAGGATAGCAAAAGCTACCCTTAACAACAAAAGAACTTCTGGGGGAATCAGCATCCCTGACCTCAAGCTGTACTACAGAGCAGTAGTGATAAAAACTGCATGGTATTGGTACAGTGACAGGC
>JAPYYD010005290.1:0-12276 GCA_028551405.1 Uromys caudimaculatus | reverse complement strand
CTGTCCCTCAATCTCTGTGGCCCGCAGAAACCGGGCGGAATCAGTGAGCGCTGGGGCTCATTTTGCCCCCGCTCAGGGTTTTTCCACGTTCCTGGGAGAGAAATTTTCTCCTGGAGCTGCTTGACTATGGAATCCTAGTGTCCCAGGCAAAAGTTTCCCAGGCAAACAGCTGCCTCAGCCGCCCACTGTTGGGATCCAGGGGGGTTTCTAAGCCCGCCTACCTCGTCTGTGTCTAGCCGAGAGAGACTTTTCAAAGTCTTTTATCAAATGTGATATATTATAACCAAGGAGCATTATTTAAACATTTTTAATAGGCTAGTGCAGAAAAAGAAGAAAAACCCACGTGGGTTGAATTGGGAGTGACCTTTCTCTTTGTTGCTCCTTTCAGTGTGTTTCGGTGCCATTGGAAGTGAACTCAATGGCACAAATGAATTCTTTCCCAGTGTTCTTCCTCTGTTTCTTTCTCACATCCACACACTCTGGCCTTCAGGTGCTCCAATGCCAAGATGCGGCCCTGCCGTGCCTCTTTCAACACACAATTCAATGTAACTGCTTCTAGCCTTGCCTTGAGCATCCCACACAGGCCCTTCTCGCCCTCGCATCTTCCTGGGCCATATAGCTGCTACTTTACTCAATAAGCAACAGCAGTGCGTGGCAAGTTGCATTGTGCCTGAGGTGAAAGGGAAAGCCAGTGATGATAGTACTGTCTGCCCTTTAAATGCTGTTGCTGTATTCACGTGGACTTCATGTGGCTTTTGATCTGTAACATTCCATTGCTACTTTCTTGTGTTTTCTGTCATTCCCTTACATTCTGTACCCAAGGTCTCAGTGGTCCTGATGCCAAGTCTGCTGGGCCAAGACAAAATGAAAAGAGTCATGTAGATGAGCGACCCTAAAGTCCAGACTAAGGCCATACTGAGTCACACTGAGCTCTGCTTTCTACCTAAATGGCTGCTCTATCCAATACAGCAATTCTAGCCACATATGTCTGTATACACTTCACCTGGTTATGATTACAAATGCAGCAGGGGAGGAAGCCCTTGACAGAACCAGAAGGCTTCCTGAATTCCCCTCACCCTACCCTACACTGTCAACCTGCCAAATCTCCCCCCACACACACTTATCAGAAAAGTTTCGTGTATAACATAATGCCCAAGTCTTAGTAGCTGTATGTGGTCTGTTCGTTCATCCTTCAGTCAGCAAGCATGCATAAAGGGCTTACTGTTTGTTCTTCGAGGTATCAAGAGTACAGCAGTGAGCAAGACAGGCCAAAGCCTCCCCGATTTCATGGAGCTTATGTTTCCTTAGTAAGAAAATAGGGAGATACACACACAAAAATGAGCAAAACCTGTCTTGTACATGTGGTGACAAGGACTAAGAACAGAAATAAAGCAGGGAAGGGAGGCAGGAAAAGTAAATATGCATGGGGCAGTGTAAAGGAGGGGTCCCAGAACAGGTCTCACCTTAGATGTGAGATGTGAGAGAGGGAGTCGGGTACATTTAGAGGGAAAGGTCCAGGCAAGGCCCTGGAGAGAGAGAGAGATTTGCATGTCCAGGAATGGCTGCCTGTAGCTGGAGAATGAAGATGACTGTAATGGAGTGGGGGATCTCAGAGCTCACTGAAGGGCACACTGGCTTACTGTGCCTATGCTGCTCCTGGGTACCCTTGCTTTCCTTTGTCCACTGATGGTCACCATAGAAGGTTCTGGTGGTTACCACTATCTCTCCACTGTTTAACTACCCCACAGGGCCTTCCCACCCTTGAAACTCACATCATGTCAGCCTTTATCCTGAAGCCCCGAATAAGTTCTTATTGGATTTTCTTCATTCTTGAACAAAGTTGTACTCTGCAAAGCCTAGCCACCAATTTGGAGGGTGTCTCTCTCAAATCTGACCATTAGTTAGGGCTCTAAAATTTAAGTTTCAATCCTCATTGTCTTCCAGTGAGTAAGGTAATACTTAAAATCCTGGTGATAGTCTTCATGGACAAGAATAAGTAAGGCAGGCTCATCACCCCATCTCAGTAGACCCCATGGTGCCAGTTTGACTATTACTGTTGAATAGCTAAAGGTCCAGGAGGTGCTGAGGAACAGAGGCACAGGCTACTAAGAGCATAGGTAAATGGCTACTTCCTAACCAGTCCAGAGGCACTGAGTCCAGCAGCTGCCTGGGCCACTCCTTGCCCAACAGCTGAATGTGGGCCCTGACTACAGCTACATTTATAACTTGATAGAAACCACTCTGGTCTCCGTCTAATCTCCTAGCCTTACAGTTACAGCCGTGGGCTCCTCTAGCAGGGATCATGAAGAGCAGCTAACTTGTCCTCATTTGTCAGTGAGTCAGCTCCAGCCAGCAGCACAGCCCTCATGGAAAGAGCAGGAGTCTTCCTCGAATCATCAGGCTGTAAGGGAAGACGAGCGAGGAGATGGGATTCATCCTCCTTGACTTGTTTCGTGATGACTTGCCTGAGTGTACGACAAGCAGCTGCTCCTTTCACATCAGGCATTCAAAGCATGTCCACAGACCGAACCGACAGCATGCAGGCCTACGGAGAGCTCACACGCCCAGCAAAATCATTGACACTAACACAAGCTCATTTGTGACCCTGACAAGTGAACTTGAAGGAGACCGCCTCCACTCTCTCCTGCCTCATGCTCATTGCATATAAAACTACAGCTACTTCCTGGAAAATGCCTTTGCCAGGCAGTTGTCACTAAATCCTTGGCCTCTGCTAAAGATTCTGTATTTTGCTAGCATCTAGCACAAGGCTGAATAAAGAGAATGGTAAAAGGTGAACCCTAAAAAAAAAGTGGGTGCAGGGAGATGGGTCTGTGTGAGGATACCTCATACTGACTTTCTGGAGCTCTATTCTACTCTGCTGCTATGAGAGAATTCATTCGGCTCATCTTGCCTGGGAGGCACCACCACTGGACATGTGTGGAGGTTTCCATCTGTCTCTCATGCTAACCTGTCAGCTGAAAACGCTGGCAGAGGCTCTTGACTCATAGTGGCAAAACAGGCAGGCGTATCTGCCTGCTGTGTGTGTCAAGACCTCTCTCCACCAAAATGTAAATATGGCGTGCCCCTTTTCAGAAACTGCCAGCCCCATGCCCTGTGAAACAGACAGAGCAAGGACAGAGCCTAGTGCTGAAGGGCACTTAGTTAGAGAGCATGGTGGGAGGGAGGGAGGTGGCTAATGGAGTGGGCTGTGGACCGAGGGACATATAAGGGCATGAAGATACAGCAGCTAGTACTAACGTATCCAGAGCTTAGCTGAAGATTCCCGCCATGGATCTGGTTTAGTTCATCGACTGTGCACCCTTACTAATGGAGCCATCCCCCTGGCTCCACGGTAACTACTTTTCAAATATAAAGATAAATGAATTGTATCGAGAGAGAGAAAAGAAATGTGGATTCACACATGAACAAGAAATGGAAGCAAGTTTCTAAAAAACAGAATGCCAATAAAATTGTTCAATAGATGAGTAGATGGAGAAGAGATAACCTAGACTATCCTGGGACAGAGTTCTAAGAAGGGGCTACCTTTGTGTGTGGGAGCAAGCACACAACAGTGATAGTGACTGGCCTATGTGCTTCCACCCTATGCATGTGATTCCCGACAGGATCTCATTTAGCGCCCCCATGATGGCCGACACTGAGGGAATGCATGAACACGTATGTGAAGAGGGGGAGGGTACAAGGGGATGGATGGACAGCTCCAAAACAGCACAGCACATTCCCTCCTCTGGGCTCTAATGTAGTGCACAAGGCTGGCAGCAGGCTAGGCAGCCTGTCTATAAAGACAAGTCAAAGCCAGAAGGATTCAGAGACCCTGGACCACAGAAGAACAAACTCAGAGCGGTAGGCAGCAGAAACATGGAACACATGACATTGCTGTCAGACAGTAAAAGGCTGGGAAACAGGCTGAAGCACTGAGCCAATGGTGACAAGACTCCCTGATCAGGGGAGTGGTACCAAGACAGTGCAAGGACAGAGCCTCCCTTACAGCTCTGAATGAACCAAAAATCCAAGCAGTGGAGCGTGACATGGAGCCAGAGGCTCAGTGGCCAGGTGTGTACAATATTTATTTGTATATTTATGTCTGGCTTGGTTCTAAGAAGAACAGAAGGCCCTTACAAGGACACAGGGCGAACAAAGAAATAAAAGCCGTGTGTGAGAAGAGGAAAGTCAGATTACACGGAGAAAAAGCCCCAACACACTGAACAAAGCAAGCACATTACCCTCTAAGCTTTAGAAGCCAGCTTTAAATTACACACACACACACACACACACACACACACACACACACACACACACACACACGAAACAAAACTGGTACTAAAGCCAGAAAAGAATCCATCCTTTTGTTCTTTGTCATAGAGACAGTGCACGCATCCTTGGAAACAGCCTTGGGCCTAGGGATCTGTCTTGATTTCAAGAACAAGGCCAGATCCCAGGCCTTCCTGACAAAGCCTCCAGGGAAAGTCAAGACCCATACATCCCCCAAGGCCCAGTCCAGACTAAAGCAAATTCATTTTTCCCAATTTATTTTTGCATGTAGTTACTGCCATCCACTGGGAGAGGAGGCAAATAAAAGAAAAAAAACAAACAAACAAAAAACAGAACAAAATAAAACAAACAAACAAAAACAGGCAAGAACTAGGAAGAGGAAACTGAGCCCTGCTGTTTATGTGAACATGCTCTACTCCTGTGTCTGTGCATAGAGACACCACTGGGGTCCTCCAGTCTCCTCCCACACTCCTTTCTGTCACTGCTCATGGCAGAGAAGCCCTGACTGCCAAGTGACACCACAGTGAGGGTCTCCAGATTAGGTACCTTGTAGAGATGGAAGAGAGACCCTGTTGGTATAGCCTCTGACTTCTTTCCATTCATCCTCACTCTGAACCCTCTTGGGAAAGTGCCTCTGAAGCCAGGGCCAGCCCCCTCAGCTGCACACCCGGGCCATACGTCGGACCTTGCTGTTGTCATTTGAAGTTCCAGGTGCCTGGTTCCCATGCCTGTATCTTAACTGACACTGTGGTTGGATGAGGAAGAAAGCAGCTGCTGTGTCCTGTGGAAAGACACATCGGACCTCTGCATCTGAAGGAGGCTACAAACTAGAACACGCCATTTGCTCTGATTTGAACAACCATGTCTATATGAAACACATATGGAACTTAATCCTCAATTGCAGTAATGATAGGTTTCTGCCCTCTCTAGTGGGAAGCAATGCCATCATAAGAGATTTCAGGAAGCATAGAGCTCAGGGGTAGACAATTACAGAGTGGCATGGAGTCCTGGGTTTGATATCCAAAGTACATGCGCACAAGGGGCCTGGCAGGCAGTAATCCAGAGAGCGGCCTGGTTCATGTACCATGGAAAGACGCAGCAAGGCGCACCGTATAAGCTGACACCAAATCCATCAGCACCTTCACATGGAACTCCCAAGCATGTGGAACTGTAAGGACAGAAGACTCTTGTTTCTAAATTATCCAGATTAAGGTAATTTGTTATAGTAGCAGGAACGGACCTAGATATCATTCAAGGGCAGGGCAAGCCGAATGTTCTAACTTTATATCAATACTGGTTATCAAAAGCCCTCGTAACTAGTGGTTTTCAATGTTTGTTTATTTAAAATCTCCTGTGATTTTTTTAAATGAAAAATGTACAATTTTCATCACCAAAATCTAATTTTTTTGGTAAGTTTTATTCCTGATAATTTATAGTAAAAGTGTTAGAGAAAAATGCAGTGGGTGGTGGGGATATACAGACAGTCCTGAGGCTATGGTCAGAGCCTAAACTGAAAGGCTCTGCTACCTTGGTACCTTTCTCTGAGGTCTGACTCTGGGTTTGAGCACTTCCTGGAGCATGTGGGCCCTGTGCTCATGATCTGCAGGGAGAGGATGCTGTAGCTCCTAAGCATGAAGGTAGTCCTCTCACCCACTGCTTTCCTTGAGGGAACTCGGAGGACCTTATTTGACCCGAGTTTCAATCTATTTTTGACTCTACGTAGAACAGCAAACCTGCTAATGGGAGCATTATCGTCATGTTATTTTTAATGTTCTTCCCTGACTAATCAATTATTTCCAGCTCAGCTAAGTCTTCCACCTCAGGCTGTCCTGCCTCTCCCAGCTCCTCCTAACTCAGAGCCTCAGGGCCCACAGAAGCAGCAGGGGCTGTGGGAAGCTCTGAAGGAGTCTAGCGACCCTGAGAGCTGAGGTGAATCCTGGAGGACATTCTAGGACACTTATGCACAGCTTTCTTCAAGTTTGGTTCTTAGCTATCACCTCTCTCAAAAGGTTTTCAAAATGAAGCCACTTTAATGAATTGATGTGGTTATTATTCAGGAAACTGGCAGATGCTGAGGTCTAGTCACTTCTGTCCACATTTCCATGAACGTAACGAACACATGTACTCTGCTCAGTGGTTGAGTTAGCCAGGTTTCGTGAAAGAGAGGTATGAAGATAGAAGTGCTTACCTCAATAACAATGAAGAAAACGCCTGGTTAAATAACCTCAGGTTATCATTGCTCATGGATTTAAACAGCTGCCGGGCACTGCAGGCAGGTCTGCTCATGAGTGCTCTCACATACTTCAGGAGAGTGAGCCATTAACATATACAGAAGTATGAAGTTCTGGTGCATTCTAATCACCTTATGGATTTCCTACAAGCAAAAAAATAATAATTTTTTTGTTGTACTGATGTTTGTAGAAGTAAGAATTCTCAATAATCTTATTCTTGGCAACGGGAGAGTGTCTGCAAATGAAAGCCTGTTAACTCAGTGCTGTTCAGCTACCCAGTAGCTTCTTTTTAAAAATCAGTTCTTGTTCAATTCACATTTAACTCTCTTATTGAAACAATTGCCCCATGCCTCAGGTTTTGCCATTCCTCTGTTCCTTTCACTGTTTCTCTTTGTATTAAATAAACAAATATGTCTTAGGGTTTAATTTTAATCCTTCTGTTGATTTTTAGTTATATATTTAAAGTTATTGTCTCACAGGTTTATCTAGGGATCACAATGTGAATATTTACTTTGTCATATTGACTTCATGTTTAGCTTCAGAAGAATACAGCAGCTCAATTCAATGTAGCTCCACCCCCAATATTGACGTTATTATAACTATATGAATCCTGCATTGTAAATCATGTTTACTTATATATCTTAGATGATCGTAGAAAAGGTAAGATTTCATGTAACATATATAATATACCATGTTAGACATTATATCTCCTACACTATACATCCAATAACATGGTGGTCATTAATGTGCTTTTTGAAAAATTAAAGGGTCAAAATTAAAATATATAAACCTATTTTACAATTTGCTTGCTTTCCTTTCTTCCTGTCGATGAGCTACCATCTGCTGAGGCACCGCAGTTGAAGTAGCTACCTCACTTCAGTACATTCTCGTCTAAGACAACACATCCTTATTTTCTGGTTTTCTGGGAATGTCTTTATTTCATCTTTATTTTTTGAAGTACAGTTTTATTTGATGGAGAATCCGTGGTGGATTCTTTTCTTTCAGCACCTTGAATAGACCAGTCCACTGCCCTTGGGCTGCCGATCTTTTTGAACAGAACTCTCTACTGTTTTCCGTTTAATATTGGTTTTGCTCTTGTTTTTATTATCATCATATTCAGATGTGTTCATTTATTTCCATATTACACATGTGTCTGATAGAGGGAAGTCTATTTGACCCTTATATCAGATAACATATGCACTTTGCTTTCAGATTTTGCAATGGTTTGTGGCCACTGCTGCTCACTTACCTTTCTAGTCTGCATGCTCTTGGAAGGTGGGTAACTGAGCCCAGGCTCATTCTCCTACAAAGGTATGACTTTGTGTCAAGTCCTGCTTAACTGAAGATAGATCAGAGCTGGTGCATTGGGGACCTGCAGCACCTAGACAAGTAGAGACTAGCGGAAGGTATAGCAATTGTGACAGGGTGAGTGACAGACAGGTAAGGCAGTCAACCAAGCAGGAAGGTATGTCATCAAGGGTGTCTGTGAAGAAGTTCACGATATCGTTCAGGTGACTGGGATCAAAGAAAGACTCGGTGTGGCTCTAGGAAGCACATCATACCCTGCTTGTGTAACCTTGAGCAACATACCACCTTCTCTGAGCCTTATTTCCTATTTCTTAAATAGGGCTAAAGACTCCCATTGTTACAAAGTTAATGTGCTGGCTAGAATTATTATGCGTACATTTTCCACAAAGTACATGGGACATAGCAGTTGTAACTACCTGCATGGTTAGAAATGCAGATGCTGATAATTTAACAGACTGTTGCTCTTGCAGGACAGTCAAAGCTTAGGTGTAGGTACTTGGTGAACAAGGAGATGATTTGGTTTCAGAATTAAGAAACGGGACAGCATTCTGTCTACCTGCAGGGGTGCAAAGATCAGATTTGAGCTATGTCCAAAATTCACCTACATAGATTCCTCTTATTTCTACCTAAGTGTCCTGTGACAAGATATGAAACAAACACTGTTGAACTGTCTATGAAGTCTCTTTATCATCAATGGATCCATGATGTTCTAGTTCCCTGTGAGTCAGTAACAAATAACATAAAAAAAAATTAAAATAGCAAAAGCAGTTCTTTTGCTTGGACTTCTTCAGCATGGGTGGGTCTTAGCAAGGTAGCTGATGCAGGTGGTCCTCAGCTGCAATTAGGGCGATTAGAAATGGGAATTGTCATCACCAGAGGATTTGTCAATCACGTGATCCTGGCTGCCAGCTGAGACCTTCTCAGGGACTATGGTCTAGAATATCTAGCCATGGCATCTCAATCCCATGTGACCTGGGCTGTTTCCTGGCCCTCTCAAAGGGTAGCAGTTCTAAGAGAGAATGAAGCATCAACCCATGCTTGATGAAAGAAGGTCGAAATTTCCATTTAAAGCAGGCTTGTGTAGGATATAATGACTTCGTCTCTAGAGAGAAAAATCTGTAATTAAGCAGAGTTTTTAAAAAGCAAGTAATCAAGAATAAAGGAAAACCCAGGCTTTTCAAGTCCTCCTCCAGGGTCTAGCCTGGGGAATCTCCCTGACCTCCCTATCCATACTTCTCCACAACCAGCAAAATTTAGCCCTGGTCCCATGTTTCCTTCCCTAGCCTAATCTGCACTGCCGCCAATCTCCAACCCAACCTACCTGCAACCATCCACAGGTTGCCTCTGCTATACTTCCACCCACCCAGACTTCTCACAGGTTCCTCCAGGGTCTAGCCTGGGGAATCTTCCTGACATCTCCAGGTACCTTCTCCCCAACATGCTTGGTCTAGCCTGGAGCCCACATACAGTGCTTTGACCTAGAATGGCCTTCCCTACCAACACCACAAATGAGCTTCAGACTTTGTCCAGGATAGTCCCTACCTACCTCCCAGCCCATAGGCTTTCCCCCTGCCATGTCCAATCTTTCCACACAGACAGATCTATTCCCACACTCCAGTCTTGAGCCAGGAAGCACATCCTGTGTACAAGCCCAGTCCCTTCCATCCACCTGACTTCATTCCAAGAGCCAAGACCACCTAACAAAAACATGGATACCAGGCATGAGAATCTCTCTTTTGAGTTGTTGTCCAGGGCTGTCTGGTAGACTTCCAAAACACACAGCCTATTGCGATTGCCCTTTGTTGAGCCACAGAGGCAGAAGTCCCTATTGCAGAAGACACCATGTACTTCACAATCAGGTACCAGGATACCCTGAGCTGGAACTAGGAGGTTGTAGTAATGACATCACCTGAAGGGAAAGATGTAGCTATTACAAAGTCTGGGTGAAGGCTCTCTCAAGAACATCTCCTCCTGCTTGGTGCATGTGAGAGATGCATCCACTCAGGGTGAAGGAGAAAAGAGACCATATTTGAAATCCTAAAGCAAGAACTCTGCTCACTATACATGTGCACAGACCAATGCAGAGACAGGAAGTGCTCCATGAATGTGCACTAACTATCTCATACTGTTTTAGAGCAATCATTAATAATAATGCTGTCATTCAAATTGAAACATCTAGGAGAGAGAAACAGAAAAGGTGAGCCCTGGGACAATAGCATAACATAACTGCCTGGGTATATGAGCCATTATATGAGTGGGGCCTCTGTCATCATAAAGCAAAATAATGATTAAATGTGCCTTACAAGAGAGTCATTGCAAGCATTAGATGATATGATTATGAAAGCACTCTGTATGATCTAGTGTTGTAGAAATAGATTTGTATATTGATCTGTATGTGATTCCTTGGCCACAGATTATTTCCAAATGAGTTTCACTATCACTTTCTAAATTTCCATAAAGTATCTTGCTGTGATCTTAATAGGCATTGCAGTAAATTGATACACTCATCTGGGGAGTCTTCCCCACTATTTTTAGTCTTTCAGATAAATAGTATGGTGTGGCTCCCTTAATGGTTCTCGTTAAAGTGTTATAGATTCTTTTAATAAATCCCTTTGTCCTGAGTTATATTAGTAGCCAAGGAGTTAATGTTCTGTTGCTATTTTAGCAAAGTTGTCTTTGATCACGTCACCTGGCCTCATGTCTCCGTGTGCCTGGAGACTGTCTGTCCTGAGGTGAGCATATACCCCCTCCTCACACATTTACCCCCCATTTCATCTTCTTACCTCCAGGTTTCTATTCCAAATAGTGTACCCCAACTCCACCCCACAAAGGGTCATGCTCATCTACGGAGGCACCTCAAAGTCAACATAACCAAAGGAAACTCCCTCTTCTGCCAGGACGCTCTTCTCTGCTATACAGGAGCAATGTGGAAGGCAGCCTTGACCCTGCCTTCTATCACATGCTTACTGCTCATGAGATGCCAAGTCACGTACACACTCCTCTCCAGCCCCGTGGCTTATCTAGCTCCAGCTTCCCAGCAAGAAATAGACAAGATTTTGGTTTGGATTTTGAATTTTTGACTCTTCTCTCTGTCTTACCTCCCCTCCCCCAATTCTTTCTCTGTCCTTAAACACATGCAAGCTCTTGTCATACTATACCCGAAAGGATCTTTCTGAAACAAATGCCCCTCTACTTAGAATCCTTCCAAAGCTACTCAGAAGAAAAATAAGCTTCATGCCCCTCTATGAGGATGCACTGAGCCCATGCCTCAGACTACCTACATCCACAGTCCCGTGTCTCAACATTGGGCCACCTGCCTACGCTTTACCCCCTTTACTGCAGACATGCTGATGCCTCTGTTGTTAGCTAAAGCAGCTGCCTTGGCCTCTGAACTCTGTATTACCCATTGTTTTTCCATTCGGGAATATGCTGAAGTCTTTCTCCTGTAACAGATTCTCAGTTCCCGAAGCCTTCTCTCACCTCCTTGGAATTGATTGACAGATGATACATCAGAAGTGGGCATCCTTCTAGTAACTGGCTTCTCCTGAGGACAATGTAAATCATTTCTTGCTCTTGGAGTCTTCATGTCCTGTAAGAAAAGTAGGTGATTCCTGAAACAGAGCAGTAGCGGAGGCTTGGTGGCACATGAAACCAGCTGCCTGAAAGGAGAAGGAAGACTTCTATTCGTTCAGCATGCATGTTAAATACAGCAAAATCACAGTCACGACAGACTCATATCCAGGATATTCACAGAGATAACTGCCCCTCTGTGCCAGGTGGTGGTTTGCAACTTCTGCCGGGACGGCTGAGCAGGGACACAGGTGGTCAATAGAGCAGGGTTGTAAGGTAGGGAATAAAGGGGGCTGAGCCATAGCCTTACTTACAAAGGGAACCCCTTGCTTGCTTATTTCACATTTTTATTTACCAATTTAAAAATAAAGGGCACACTGTTTAGGTGCTAAAGCCCCAAGAAATAAAATGACCAGGGATGGTGTCATAGCCCAGGAACTGGTCCACTAGGTGCTGGGCAAGTCTCTAGCAGAAGGAGGGAATAGCAAATAGATATCAGTAGATATTTACTTGTGTAATTTTGTAGTGAATTTCTATCATTTAGTTTGTTAAGGATGCCATGTACAACAACCTAGATGTACCTCAACCAAAGAATAGCTAAAGGGAATGTGGTACATTGACACAATGGAGAATTAAATTAGGCATTTAAAAATAAAATCATGGGTAGCCAACGAGCGCCGTAGAAAGGGGGAAACCTCTGCCTGGGACACTAGGAGTCGGTAGCCAACGAGCGCGGTAGAAAGGGGGAAACCTCTGCCTGGGACACCAGGAGTCGGTAGCCAACGAGCGCCATAGAAAGGCGGAAACCTCTGTCTGCTCCGCCAGGAGTCGGTAGCCATCGAGCACCGGAGAGGGGTGCCCCCCCAGGAGCCTGGAA
>JAPYYD010005289.1:0-12276 GCA_028551405.1 Uromys caudimaculatus | reverse complement strand
AAAAAAAAAAAAAAAAAAAAAAAAAAACAATAGTTAAAAAAAAAAAAAAAAAAAAAGAATGTCATGAAAGAATGAACTCTCAGCCCATTTATCATTTGTATAAAGGAAAGCTACTGATTTGTTTGAGTTAATTTTATATCCAGCCACTTTGCTGATGTTGCTTATCAGCTGTAGGAGTTCTCTGGTAGAATTTTGGTGGTTGCTTATGTATTCTATCATATCGTCTGCAAATAGTGATACCTTCACTTCTTCCTTTACAATTGGGATCCCCTTCCTTGATCTCCTTTTGTTGTCTAATTGCTCCAGTGAGCATTTTGGCTAATTTTCCATTGACTATGTATTTGAGCACTTCCCAACATCCTAAGATTATCTGTAGCTGAGAAGTCAGGGCAAGCACTGGAAGTAATCCCAGAACCTTTTCCCCTGTCTTTTTTTCTAGAGAGAGTGTTACAATTACCTATCCTAGCTTTCATGATATTGGTTTGCTTAGTTTGTTACCATGTCTAGTAGGACCAAAGTTATTCTGTAGGTTAGCCCTAAAATCTTTGCTTCAGGATAATAATGGTCAGGTAAGGCTAGGAGAAAATAGTCATATCTCAACAAAATGACTTAAATATTAGCAAAGAACATAGTGTGGCATTAGCCTTGTAAATGCTCAATAAATTCCATTTTCTTTCCTTTCCCTACAACAATTTTTATGCCTACAATAATGTTAGTGCCAGAGGTTTAACATGGATAACAGTCAGCAATCACAGAATGTTTTATTGAAATGCTTGTTTTATTATCTGAAAAATGTCTACTTTCTTCTTGGGAATACATTAAATAATAAAATAATATAAATCATAATTAGTATTAGTTTAAAATGTCACAATTTCTTCATACTACTTTTCTTAAATACAGTTATACAATAGGTCAGATATTCAATTTTCTAGGTGAAGAAACAGGCTTGGACATGTTCCAAGCCATAAGTACATTCACTAAATCTATTAGAGTAAAAAAAATAAACAGAATCCATCCTTCCAGTTTAGTTACAAGTCTTCATACCACTCAACTCCCACCAGACAGTACTATGCACTAAATGTGGTTCCCAGTCACCTTCTGTGGTCCTCACGACAATTACTCAGTTGCTTATTGTTTCTAGAACACATACCATGTTGTTACTTCTTGGCACACACTCTGTCTTTGTCTAGGAGATCCTCCCTGCTTCTCCCTCGGGAAGCACTGCATCATGAATCTCTCAAGATTCAAATTAAAGTTTTTTAACCTTGAAGGATTTCTCCATACTGCATGTAAAATGTTATCCCTTGCCCTCATGCTCCTAGGCATAGCCTACAATTTGTGCTTTTGTCTATGATTTGATACAATTGTCTGTCTCTGTTTCAGCTGAATTTGGTACAGTTATACTTATCACTACACTGACTACATGCTCCATGGGGGCAGGCCATGTGGCCATCTCTTCATCTCCTCAATGCCTAGACAGAGCCTGACATGAAGCTGTTACCCAGGGAATATTTGATAATGTGATGAATGAATTAGATTTTCTAGATAATTCTAGGGTCAAATCCAGATGCCTCTATATAAAAGAAAATCTAACATAAAGAATTCTTGAGGAAGGAATCAGGCCAAATCATCCACATACATTAAGTCATAGGGAGGAAAAGGAGGAAAACAAAAACAAAGATGGAGAAGTCAGCAATTACTGAAATTACCGCTCTTTAGGACACAACCCTTAACATGCTATTTTCCCAGCAGCAACTCCCTCACCATTTTGTCTCCATATGTCATTTGTCATCCCATACTGAGCCGGTTCTCTAAGGAGAACAGCCTCATTGCTATTGAAAATGGGTTAGCTAGGAAAGAGGGAGAGATCATCCATGGTGCAAAGCATTTTAGCCAGGCTATGTGGACATCTGAACAGTGGCTACTGTCACGGTTTCTCTGAGTTGTTTCTCTACCTGCCTTAGTTCACACAGCAGCAAGTCTGATCACAGTATGAGGCAAATAGTGAGAAAATGCTCTGAATATTCTTACCTTGCCTTATTTAGAACCTATGGGAAGATTGTTGGGGGGCGGGGGTTTTTGAGACATTATGTTACTAGCTGCTGCCGATTATGTGCAGGCACTGGGAACTGTGATAGAACTCTGTGAGAGAAGATAGTATGAAAGGTTATTTTAGAGGCTTTGGAGGGGGAAACCTTTCCAGTGCTTTGAGCCAACCATTGAAGAAGCATTGGAAAATGCTGTAAGGCATAAAGATTACTTTTCTATATTCCAAAATTTGTAACAATAATTTTTCAAAACCTACTTTTAATTAAGGTTCTTAAACACATTAACTTCCCTTCTAGACCACCATCCACCAGAGGTAGCTGAAAAGAAAGGATACAGGGGAAATGGACCTGTTTAGAAATGGTTCTTAGGAGCAAATCCCATCTCTGTTGTCAGTAAATCAGTAATTCGGTTCACAGGTCAGCAGCGACAGCTTGATCTACTTTCTAACACTTCATGGATATACCAACAGTCCAGTTCAATAGAGTTGGAATAACAAACTCGAATCAGTAACAGTGGCATGACCTAGCAGGAACAGCCCGGGCTCAGCTTCAACGTGAGGCACCAGGAGGGACCAACAGGAATGCCAGGAGAAGTTCTTGGCTGTGCCTCTCTTAGTGAAGTGAAGATCAGCAAAGATACAAGACCAACTAGTTGTACAGCTACCTCTATAAGCAAGTCTATCCCAGATTCTGTCAGAGTCCATTGGGCCTATTTATATTCCCTCTAAACATCATATGTCCTGCACAAGTCTTGCCTAACTACATGTCTTGCCTTAGCACATGAGTCTGTCTCAGCTGACATCACTCACTCAGATGACAGCAACTGACAGTTGACTCCTCAATCAACCTGAGTACAAGAAAGTGACAAGAAGCCGCAGTACACGACCAGAAGTTTTTTGGTGCATTTCTCTCTATGGAGTCCCAACAAATGTAGCTCAATCACACAGTGTAAGGCAGACCAACACGTGTGTATCATTAGCAAGGAATCCTTCATCACGTGTCCTTTCACGTGTTTGTTTTTAACAGAGCATCCTTTCACTTGTGTCTGCTTCAGCGAAATGTTTCTTCTTGAGTCTGCCTTAGCCTTTCACCTGTGTCCACTTCAGGAACACACTCCTTCACATGTTTGCCCCAGCAAAACACCATCCAACACAACTGACTCTCCAAAGAACCCTTAAGTTTCCACTTCAAAAATCAAACATAGAATATGCATGAGGAAGAAATGAAGACACAAAGAAAGTAGGAAAAGAAAGAAAGGAAGATGGGAAGAGCAAGAGGGCAGACAGTCTAGGTTCAGGCACTTGTGTTTAAAAACAACCTGGATCTAACATAAGATTTAATGAGAATTAAGCCCTCACTATCTCTTTGTCTCCTACTTATACCTCACAGTCTCAATCAAAGGCCTAGATCACTTCAGTGACTCTATTCAGTTAACATGTATGTACATATATTTCTTCATTTGTATGTTAAAGAAAAAGAGGCCAGAGATTTAAAGGGGATATAGAGGGACTATGAAAAGGACTGCAAGAGAAGGGGGAACATAATATGTTGATTAAAAACAAAACAAAAATTAGTTTGGCTTCAAGTCACACAGATTTAAGTAGAAGATTCAGGTTCGGAAGTGAATCTATCTTTGCCAGGAGAGCCTGTGGTCCTAACCAAGAGTGTGAGATCATATGTGCAAGTGCCTGACACTGTGTGGGGTCACAAAGTGAATGTGTTCATTATCATTTCAATAGTTCTGTCAACTGAAAAAAGGAACTGAGTGTCTTATTTAATAAGTGACTGTATAAGCAAATAAACAAATATGCTGGGAAGGAAAGAACCAGGTTCAGAGGTGAATCCTCCTTTCCATGAGGCTGCTAGGGAGACTGAGGAATTGGCACTTATGAAGTGGGATATGGTGGTGAGTGTCACAGTCTATTGTGTATACTCAACACAGGGGTACCACTATACAGAAACCATGAATAGAATACTGAGAACGAATCCATTTGGGTTCCAGGAAATATGATGGCCATATATAACTGGGCTATGGAGTGCAAGCTATCTTTCTCTCCCCTAGTTTACCCATTACCACAATAACTCTGTGGTACCCAGACTCTGGCAGCAGTGCTGAGCAGCTGGGGAACCTTGCACTTCCAAGCTAAAAGTAAGAGGACTGGGGACAGACGGAGTCACAACTCATTAGCGTCTACAAGCTCAATGGTGAGGGTAACACAAAGTTGATACTTCTGACCTGATAGAAGAGCCACAAGGGCAAGAGAACAGCCTTAGTGAAGCAGAAGATGTTAAAGGCAGAGGAGAATATGGCCTTTCTGCCAACAGACATCTGCAAGGGGACACACCACAAACATGCTTCTCCTAAACATCCTGCAGAATAAGATCAAAAATACACATCCTGGAGATTCTGAGTATGGGATAAAGGTGTCTGCATTATCAGGAAGTTTATATGCCTTGCCTCTAACACACAGATAGATATAAATAGAACAGTAAGATTTAGCCAAGAACACTGTGATTCTAAACCTTGTGTTATTCCACATCCACGCTGTGACATGATCACATGCGAACATTGTAAGACATGTGTCCAATTTCAGGCTGCTGCAACACATGAGTTTGGGCATGAGATAGGGTCAGTAGCTTCACTGTATCTCTTAAACGCCAATATTCTATCATTGATGCCTGACCTAGAGAAAAGACTGATCTAATCAAGGTCACACAGTATCTGGGCATATGAATTTCCATAGAAGCTCATGTGAGAAGAAAAGCTGTGGCTTCCAGGTACCACTGAAGACTGTACTTTTAAGGTCAGCCAACAGCCTGAAGATCATCTACTAGGAGTCCTCGTATGCCTGATTATTTAAAGGAGAAGCAGTCTAATTATAGCTCATTGAGGAACAAACTGCTGATGGACAAATGCAATTTTAAAAATAACCAACATTTTGTTGGGGAAAATGGAGATCTTATAGGCTTAAAGAATAGAATGTTCTTCGAACAGAAAAATAGAGAGTGACAAAGGACTTTGGCCATATCTCGAGCTGGATGAGAGGAATCCCAGGCCACCAGCTACCTCTATCACACCATTATGTACTGCTCTCTGTCTGTATTCTAGCAGGGCTATGTTTCTGCATCCTCAGAGGGTATATGTAGACTGTTTTATAGCAGGTAATAAGATCCAGTGCAAGTAATCTGGATTATTACAAAATCAGGGGTCCTGACTGTGACTCATCAGCTGAGTGATTTGGGTACATAATTATCTTACTTCTCGGAGTCTTTTTTTCTTCATATTGTCAGTGGAGATCATAACTCCTTTTGAGGACTATAGGAAATTAAAGGTAACACATATATGCACACACATGCACATGTGCGTGCGAGCACGCGTGCACACGCTCACACACACACACACACACATACACACACACGCACACAATGTTCCTCTAATATAGCAGGTGCACAGTCAACTATTACACTTGCTGCTCTTGTTACTATTGCTATTGATACTTTCAGTATCTATTACTTGTAAAGTAAAAAACATGTCACAAGTTTCCATGGCTCTTTGCAGAATCCAGCTATTTCTGTTGCAGGGACACATTTCCTTTGACAATGGTGGAAACCACACTTGTTTCCCTGAAGTGAATGTATTCAGTTCCCACACAGCACCCTACCTGCCTACCGTGGATATTCTTCTGAGGGGGAGGTGGGAAGTATTTCTTTCAGACTTGTCACTGAGCCAGAAATGTCTTTACCAGCTTGAGCAATGCCCAATCTTTGGATATCTGAAATATGCTTAAGTGCTATGCATCCCCAAGCAGGACACCATGAGGGTAAGTTCTGGGTGTGTCTCATTGTCTATTCTGAAATGTTCTGAGACCCTGTTGGTACCTGTGTCATCCATGTCTAGCAGTGAGAACTGAGCAAGGTCTTCCAACTCTCTTTTCTCATAATAAAGATGCACTCTATTTTCCCTATTTTCCCCAGACTACAGATAACCAGACATCCAGAGGACATGTACAATTTCTAGGTACAGAATTATCCTGGGTCCCAGTTCTAGGAGTATGGCCAGGCAAGGAAATTATTTCTGTTGACTAGAATGGAATTTATTCTCTATAATTTTGCAATATTGAACCACCAGTAATGGTACTCAGACTCTTAGTTTATGATGATACTGTACAGGAGATAGTTAACATTTTAATGAAGCATAGTAAATTTGAATAGGCAGCAAATGTGGTCTAAAGTTTAAGAGTATTAGACAAACATTCATAGGAAAGTGTGTTTTGCGTGTTTGTGCCACATGATTTTTAATGGTATATTTAATATAACTAGAAAAGAAATTCACATCTTCCTGTATAATCAAGATACATATTTAAGTTGAACAACAAACATCATAGAAATCTTTGAAAGAGTCATTGTAAATCAATGTTTGCAGGCATATACTGAATGCTGAGGCACCATTAGTGATGATGCAGTAAGCATTAAATAAATGGTACCTGGAGAGCAGAGGTAAGAACTACTTTGTTTTGGCACAAACATGAAGCACTGTGTGTTGCAAGTACTCTAGGTGCTGCTGCTTCACTCTCCATGTGAAAAGCATAAAACTAGCCATGAAGCACACATTTGGCAATACTTCACATGAGTAGGTGGTGCCTGGACACTGGGAGTGCAGAACGATAGAGACATACAATATTTCTTCTCTGCCCATGTTCCAAATTCATGAACTTCAGATGGATCTGAGAATTCTGATATAGAATTTTAAATAAAATTTTATATAGACAAAGGCCTGGGTCAGGGTCATATAAATATGTGCAGCTGGTGATATTAAACATGGAGTCACCTCAACAGAGAGAAGACAATGAAGGAATCCTCGAAGGAGTGATTACAGAACTGTCATCCTCCCCTCACAGTTGAAGGGTCACTCCACATCTCACCAACAGAAATATTTGCAGCTGTCAAAACTGACGCTCTAAAGCAATTTGTCACAATTCTTCCTTGTGCTCACAATGTCATACAAGACTGAGCAGCAGAATTTTAATATATTAGACAGTCTACTATATAAAAAAAAAAAGATAAAAAGGACTAAAAGGAAATAGGATAAAATCTCAAGTAGCCCCTTTAAGGGAAGAAATCTGAGGGGATTTTCCTGGTTTGTGTGTATTTCTCACTACTTTCTAAGTTTGCATCAAATGTGCTCTCTGACTTTAGCTTTCCTTTCACTGAGCATCCAACACCCTTCTCTTCTCTGCACAGTACTCTCTTCTACATATAGACTCATCTTCAGCTATTTAAATGAGCTAAATCCCTTGTCTTTGAGGATTCACTAGAAGCACCCTCACTGACCCCTCAAGATTAGAGTTAAAGTTCTTATATGAACCCCCACATTATCTGACAGGTCCTTACGTCAGTGCAAGCTGGCTGCCAGTCTGCACTCCAAAATGCCTACCACCATTTGGCAGCTCTGAACAAGCAAGTTGTGAAGAGCACTGGCTCCAGAGGCGACTCCAAGGGAAGAACAAGGAAAGGGGAGGGTGCACAAGTCAAACCATGCCAGGAAATGCTGTGTGTGCTGGTCCCCTCTAAGTAACTACGATGAGCATTAGCATGTTCCAAGCCTGTAAAAGGCACTGATATAAAGAGTTTTGTTAATTTATTTTTAATCCAGCATTTCTCACACTTATTTAAATATGAATTCTTCCTTTATGTAATGCCCATTATTTCCCAGAACACTTTAGGAAATTCTGGGTTTAAGAGATAAGGCTTCCAATAGATAGAATTTTATGGTGCATAAAAAGTAGCAAAAATACAAGGATGGCAAAACTGTAACAAAATATCAATACTGATGAAGTATAGTGAGTGGTGGATGATATAACAAGTATTTTATATAATATTAGCTTATTTCATTTTTACAAGAAATTTAAGAAATAGGAACTATTGTTTCCACCATATTACATGAAATTAAATACAATAGGAGAGTCATGTGTTATCTCACGATTTCCCTCTTAACAGCATGCCACCACCCAGAGTGCCACAAACCCTCCTTTCTGTGGTTGAATAGGTGATGAGATGGCCACACTCCTCTCTACTAGTCACCCTCTCGCCCTTTCTTTGACTTCTGTTCTCTTCTTTTATTCTTTCTCTCTTTGGTGCCTTTCTCAAAGATACCGAGTTTCTACTCTGTCTGTCATCTGTAGATCTTAGGGTTTCAGAGATGAATCAGAAATGACTTCTGTTCTCAAACAGCTTTTAATCTAGACCACAAGTCAATCTGCTTCTAAGGCTGGGACAGCTTAAAAAGTCTATGAGAGAGAGAGAGAGAGAGAGAGAGAGAGAGAGAGAGAGAGAGAGAATAGTCCTATAGATTAAGAGCTTCCAAAAGGGTGCTGATTAAAGTGATCTACAGATGTTTCAATCAGCCATATCTGCGATGACACATTTAGGATCACAGAAGAGGCTGACAGTTTCATACTTCTGAAAAACATCTAAATTAAGTTTCCTTTACCAATCAGAGTGAGAGGATTTTAGGGTAAGCAGAACTACTCTAACATGAATATTCCCTGCATACATGAGAGATGAACAATAGTATAAGAATCTATATGAGAAACAGGTAGAAAATTTTACTTACATGGAATTTACAAAGTATGTATAATTCAAGGAAGATGGAAACCTAAACTTTATTTATAAATATGCTGATAATTAAACAGGTAAATAATATCCCAGAATTGTTTTATCATATTGCCACTAACTGTTCTATTTATGCTTCATAATTGACATGGAGAGTCACTGAGATCTAGGATCTTTCCTTTTGCCCTTATCCCCAGCTCCTTGGCACAATACTTGGTGCATTACAGATGCTAATTACAGGCTTAAAGAAGGAAAATGGAAGGAGAGAGGAGAAAGGCTCTGAAGGAAGGAGTTGCAGGTAAGACAGAAGAATAATAGAAGGTTAAGGAAGTTTAGTGATTGGCTGCTTGGATTCTCTAGCACAAATACCAGGTTTGGCCAGGTAACCAAAAATCTCACAGCTGCCTCACACTGTCCTTGTCCCTAAAATGACACTGGGTAGACCCAGGGAAACAGTTCTGATCTGTCTTGTGGGTAGGGAGGCTCAGGCCTGCCATTCTCCTAGAAAAAGTCTAGAGAGGGGAGAAGGAAGGAGAGCAAAGGGAAAGGAACGGGAGGAGAGGAGAGAAGACAGGGGAAGAGAGGTAAAGTTCTGTTTGTGATTTAACTGGAGCTGCATAAGAAATGATGTACATGAAAAATTGATCATGACACTATGCCCAGGCAAATGTTATTAATAATGCAGTATTTAAACACACAAAATACCCTTCTTAAGGATGAAAAGAAACCCAAGGTCACAGTAAATAAAGTCATTCCAATGACATCAAAGAATGAGAATGTCTCCAAGTGCATTACTCCACTAGAGAGCCCTTTATCCACCATCTAACAGATTTCCAGAAGGAGAGGCACAAAGCCCTGTTCAGTAGGAAGATGTCAACGCACTAAGTAGACTGGAAAAGAGCAGGATCTAGGGACACTGTGCTCCCTTTTCTTATCTATTTATCTTTCAAGTGAGCATAATGCAGTCGAAATATTTCCAGGCCTCAATTCCCCATCAGCAAAATGAAGGGATTTCTAGACGATCTTCCAAACCATTGAATTGTAATTATGAATTCTTTCAATCATGCAGTTAACAAAAATTCCTAAGAGCATGGAATGTTGACACCTTTGACAGACCTAAATTCAAATGTAAATTCTCCACATAATAGCAGTAGGACCTTGATCAAATTATCGCCTCAAAGCTCAGAAGTCTGAGTAATGATACAAGACAATAACGTTTTCTAGCTTGGATTTTTTCAGAGCACTAAGTAATTCAAGATAGTATTGCTAGTAAGGAGAGGTTTTGAAAGCAAGCCATATCTGTTTACCTTCAGACTATGCTTTCTGTACAACAGTGAGGACTACTGACATCAACAAATGTGTAAGTAGAAGGGGTTGCAAATAGTCAAAATACACTGCATATATGTATGAAATTCTCAAAGAATACAATAAAATTTGTATAAAGACAAAAAAGAAATACAAGGTTAAAAATGTAATAGATGTAATAGAAACAGAGCTAGTTTGCTGTTAAATGAATTAATAAACAGAATTAAGGATATTTATTGTTGAAAAGAGCATATTATACCATGCAAAGAGCTCAGGAGTCAGAGGCTATGGAGGCAAACATTTAATTTCTTTGAATTTTTCATTCATTTATTCAGACAGCATCTGTAAGGAGGATAGATAAGGTAATTTTATAAAAAGCTAATAAAGTAATTATGACATAAATGTCAAAAATGAGAGCTATTATTAGTGTTGATATTGGTTCTTTTAATTACATGTATATTGTTTTTAATTATTAATATTTCTAAAAATAATTTCAATAGTCCACGAGTTGTTGACAACTCAAAACCTATCAGAAGCCTAAGATAGTATTTTTCATTGCTTTTCCAACATATATATCACAAAGAAAGTGTCTGGAAATTGTGTGCTTTGGCCTTTAACCAGGCTTTATTCTCAGAGGTATTATTTACATTTCAAATTTATTATTGTCTACCATGTTGCTGACATGAAATAACCTTCTATTCTCTTCCACATTAAAAGAATACAGTGCTTCTTGGCTCCATAAATAATTCAGGTAATATTAATATTTTAAGAGGAATAAGCAATATATTTTAGATCCTAGAAATGCCATGAGGATTGAAATTAGTTATTTGTAGCTGAAAACTTAATTGAGTCAATATATTGATCGTCTTCTCTTTCAGTTTTTATTGCCCACAAAGTGCAGAGCAGTGCTTATTTCCATTCGGAATGTTGTATTCTTAATTGTATCTGCTAGATTTTATTTTTGTAAAAACTCCAAAGTATCCAACCATGAATGTAAACGTTCTATGCATCTGGTGCTACATTCAGACCCATTCCCCTTTACTTACAACAGTGTACTTGAAAGGATGAAAGGTGTGATGTCGCACAACCAGCACCTAGTAGCCATCTAAAGAAACAGAAGGGAAGTATATACTTCGCCTATGTTTATATCTATGTGTTTGGACTTACTTAATCACTAATATAATCTCTGGCATAATATCATCCTCCCTGTTGCAGAAAACAAAATTCTAACTCAATGAGGAGTTGATTAAACTTTCCACATCACAGGTCCAATCTGTGCATGCAATTCAGGAGCCCCAGCCTTTTGTACTACCCTGCCTCATGGCACAAACAATGATAAGTGGAACTAAGGTCCACTGCGTATTTATACTATGTTTCAGGTACTGCTTGAAGATATTTACACACATTATTTTAATTATTCCAATGACCTCTAGAGATAGACATTTTGTTATCTCATTCTGCAGTGGAGAAAAGTAAACATTAGACTTGAAGTAACTTGTCCTGATGCTAAGTGCTGGAGCAGGGACTGGCATTCATACAGTCTGCCTTCCAGGTCCAGGCTTAAAGCATCCATCGCACATGCTCTTTTCAGAGAAGTGGCTTTTCATTAGGAGAGGAGTAAAGTCCACCAGGGGGCCATGTTCTCACTTCTAAATGGGACTCTAAGCAGAGATCTAATAAAGATCAGATAATCGTGGCCAGTAACTCAGAGATGACAACAGACACTGTCAACAATAGCTATTTCTGTATCAGTCTGGGGACTAGCTGCAATCATTTTCCTCCTGGGTGATCTGTTAAAAATTCAGTAAAGAAGTCTTCTAGGAGTTTCTCTTGTACTGGATTCTAGTTATAATCTATTTCCTTTTAACTTATTACATAGAGGACTATCTGCACCATCTTCAGTGACAGATCCAGAAGAAAGAACTTCATATAGTTCAAAGGCTAAATATTACAAATGTGTTTACTTAGAAACATAAATTACGGAACCTCAGCTTGGGCCACAGGGCTCCACAGCTAATCAGCGCCGGGACAAAGATCCCTCTCAGGAGATCGCAAGACCCCTGCAGGAGAGGGCCAAAGACACGCCCCACAGCTCACCAGGTACTGCCCCGAACCCGCGAGACACAGGGACCGAGGTAGGCGGGCTTAGAAACCCCCCTGGATCCCAAAAGCGGGCGGCTGTGGCAGGAAACTTTTGCCTGGGACACTAGGATTCCATAGACAAGCAGCTCTGGGAGAAAATTCTCTCTCCCAGGAACGCGGAAAAGCCCCTAGCAGGGGCAACAGGAGCCCCAGAGCTCATTGACTCTGC
>JAPYYD010005288.1:0-12276 GCA_028551405.1 Uromys caudimaculatus | reverse complement strand
GTATCCAGGGCTTGCTGTGGTGGGAGAGCTGGGTTCTGATGGTGCAGAGTACTCTTGGTTTCTGTTCTTTATGTTCTTGCCCTTGCCTTTTGCCATCTTGTTGACTCTGTTGTTAGCTGATCTTACTCTGTCTGGTTGTGGCTTGCCCCTCCTGCAGGTCTCTGTGTCAGTACTCCTTGAAGACCAGCTCTCTCTGAGATGTGTTTGGGTTTGGAGAGCTGTGGCTCCGGGTCTGATCTCAGTCCCTGTGTCTCTCAGGTTCAGGGCAGTTCCTGGTGAGCTGTGGGGTGTGTCTTTGGCCCTCTCCTGGCTTTTCCGAGCTCCTGAGAGGGATCTTTGTCCCGGCGCTAATTTGCTATGGAGCCCTGTGGCCCACGCTGAGGTTCCCTGCTAATATCCATTTTCTAAGTATCTTCTTTTGCCCTTCTGTTGATCCCCTTCTACCTCAAATAGTTCCAGTTGTGTGTGTGTGTGTGTGTGTGTGTGTGTGTGTGTGTGTGTGTTTAAACCTACACTTTCACATGTGAAAGAATAATGGCATTTCTCCTCATTAACTCCCACTACTGTCCCTTGCTCTCCCTGCCTCCTTCCTTAGACTCTTCTCTCCCCTCACAGGTTCCCTTCCACCTTCACATCTTGTGTGTGTGTGTGTGTGTGTGTGTGTGTGTGTGTGTCTGTGTGTGTCTGTGTCTGTGTGTCTGTGTCTGTGTGTCTGTGTCTGTGTATGTGTGTGTAACACACATTTACATCTATATACTGCGTATGAGGTAAAATGGTGCCTCATCTTTCAGAGTCTGGCTTGTTTTACTCAGCATGATGATTTCCATTTCCACCCATTTTTCCTACAAATGACACAATGAGATTCTAATTTATGGCTGAATAAAACCCCAGTGTGTATCTACAACCCTTTTAAATGTATCCACTCATCTATTGATAATTGTCTGCTCTGGTCCTACTTCCTCGATGCTATAAATATGTCAGAAGGAAAGATGCTCAACTATATCAGTGGACTATTGACTTAGAATTTTTGGAGTACACACCTGGAAGTGGTATGGGGTCATGGCTTTTCAGGAACCCCAATACTGATTTCCATTGTGGCTGCACCAGCTAACACTCCCAGCAGCACTGACTAGGGATTCCTCTCCCCCAACATCCTCACCAATGTTTGTTGTAATAATTTTTTCTTCATGAGAACCATTCAGACTGAGGTGAGATAAAATCTCAAAGCGATTTTATTTTCTATTTCCTAATGGCTATAGAGAATACTTCTTTAAGTATTTCTTAGTCATTTGCATTTCTTCTTTTGATAACTGTGCATATAGTTCATTGGCCCATTTATTGGTTGAATGATTTACTTACTCGGAATTTAATTTTTATAATTTTAATACATTTGCAATATACAAATTTCTGTCCTATAGATAGCTAGCACAGATTTTTCTTCCACTATGTGAACTGTCTCTTTGCTTTGTTGACAGTTTCCTGTTCTATACAGAAGGCCTTTAACTTCACATAACCCCATTTCCATTTGCTGAGATGGTTATGTGATTTTTGCCCCAGAGTTTAATAGCTTGCTACATTTTATTTTTGGATCTGAGTGTCTTGAGACATCCTTGCATCCCTGAAATGAAACCAATTTGACCATGATATATGATCTCTTTAATGTATGGTGGATTCATTTTGCAAGTATTATATTAAGATTTTTTTGTACTATGTTTATCAGGGAAATTAGTCTCTAGTTTTCTCTTGTGCTAATATGCTTTTGGTATCAGGGTAATACTGACTTCATAGAATAAGTTTGGTAGTGTCCCTTCCTTTTCTATTTTATGGAATCATTGGGGAAACTTAGGTATTATTTAAAGGCTTGGAATTTAGGGCGTGACTCCATCTGACACTGAGCATTTCTTTCTTGGCAACTCTATTACTCCATGTGATGATTGAATGAGAATGTGTGTTCCCTATAGGTTCATATATATGGATACTTGGTTCCATATTGCCAAAACTGAGAAAGATTAGGAGGTATGCCTTGGAGAAGGTTCATCGCTAGGGGTGGGCTTTGAGATTACAGAATCCCATGTCATTCCCAATTAGCAACCTGTCCTCCTTTCCTCTCCCTCCCTCTCTCCTTCTTCCTCCTTCCTCTCTTTCTACCTCTTGCTTGTGAATCAAGATGCAAGTTCTCAGCTACTGCTTCAGCACCATGGCTACCTGCTGGCTGCCAAGCTCCCCACCACGATACTCATGGACTGCCTGTGTGAAGCTGCAAGCCCTGAATAAACAATACTTTCTTCTACAAGTTGCCTTGGACATGGTGACTCACCACAGTGGTAAAAATGTAAGACACCGTTTTACATTGCATTCCATTAGAAAACTGTTTGGGTTATGCATATGATCTTACTGTAATCTTGATAGGCCACATAAATCTAGAGATTTATCCTATCAGTCTTTGGGAATGTAAGTCTATGAAGTTTCTCTTAGTGATTTTACTGGCTTCTTTTGTGTCAGCCTGACACAATCTAGAATCATCAGAGAGGAAGGAGTCTCAGTTGAGGAAATATCTCATGAGATTCAGCTGTAGGGTATTTTCTCAATTAGTGATCAATGAGAGAGAGCTCAAGTCATTGTGGGTGGTTGCCATCCCTGGGCTGGTGGTCCTGGGTTCTATAAAATAACAAGTTGAGCAAGCCAGGGGAAGCAAGTCAGTAAGCAGCACCTCCCCACGGCTCCTGCTTCCAGGTTCTTATCCTGGTTTGAGTTCCTGTCCTGTTTAAGTTCCTGACCTGACTTCCTTCAGTGATGAACAGCAATGTGGAAGTATAAGCCAAATATACTCTTTCCTCTTTAACTTTCTTTTTGGTCATGGTGTTTCTTCACAATAAACCTTAACTAATACAGTGATCCTCTGGTGTTCATTAGCTTCTATTGTAATGTCTCCTTTTTCATCTCTAATTTCATTAAGTTGGTTCTTCTTGCTTTCTCTTTAGCTTGACTAAGAGTTTCTTATTTCTTATTTGTTCAAAGAACCAAGCATTTATTTCATTGATTCTCTCTGTTGCTCTTTTAGTCTTTGTTTCACTCATTCCTTCCGTCTTTATTATTCCTTATCTACTGCTTTCAGTTTTGACTTGTCTTTGTTTTTCTAAGACCTTATTGCTTAAATAATTAAATTATTGATTTCAATCCTATTTTATATTTCTTAATGCGTGTGTGTGTGTGTGTGTGTGTGTGTGTGTGTGTGTGTGTGTGTGTATACATGAGTTTATGTGTGCCACATGTCTTTAGGTACCTATAAAGGCTAAAAGGCACTGGCTGTTGCAGTTACAGGCTAATATGGGTTCTGGAAACAAAACCCAGGTCATCTGCAACGGCAGGCAGCACTGTCAACCACCAAGCCATCTCTCCAGCCTCCTTCCTAATGTTTTAGTATGGGCACTGATTGTTATAGTCCTCTCTCTTAGCACTCTCTTCATTATTTTTCAAAGGTTCTTTTCATTTGATTCCAGGAATTTTTTTTTAATCCCTACCTGATTTCTTCAACGTTTCACTGGTCATTTGAGAGAATGTTGTTCAATATCAATGTATTTTCATAGTTTTAGTAGTTTCTCTTGCTATTCATATCTAGTTTGCCTGCTCCACAGCTACTTTATTAGACATAGAATAGCCACACTGCAATGTTTACAGTTTCCATTTCCTCAGTGCACCAACTCCCACCCTTGAATTCTGAATCTCTGCACCTTTGCTCATGCAGTGTATTTCTTTAGGACAATGGATAGTTGGGTTTAATCAAAGCATCTAATTTGTGGGTTTTTTTTTAAAATTAGAGAAATAATACTATTTACAGCTAGTGTTTTTATTGAGAGGGGTTTGCTAATTCCTGTGATTTTGTTGGTTATTTTTCTGAATAAATGGGTTGGCATTTGCTCTCCCCTTTCTCTCTTACTTGTATTAAAGATTTTCTATTTACTGAGTTGGGCACTGTCATAGTTAGAGTTTTACTGCTGTGAACAGACACCATGACCAAGACAACTCTTATAAGGACAATATTTAATTGGGGCTGGCTTACAGGTTCAGAGGTTCAGTCTATCATCACCAAGGTGGGAACATGGCAGCATCCAGGTAGGCATGGTGCAGGTAGAGCTGAGAGTTCAACATCTTCATCTGAAGGCTACTAGTGGAAGACTGGCTTCCAGGCAGCTAGGAGTAGAGTTTTAAAGCCCATGCTCACAGTGACACACCCACCCCAACAGGGCCATACCTACTCGAATAGGACCATACCTTCTCATAGTGCCACTCCCTGGGCCAAGCATATACAAACCATCACAGGCATGGTGGATGCTCACATGGTTAATTTTTGTCCATTTATCATTCTCATGAAATTTCTTCCTTCTTGTGCTTCCATAGTTAAGACTGCCCCTCTTCCTCTGGGGATAAGACTCCTTTAAGCATCTTCTAAAATGATGGCTTAGTTGTCATGAATTGCTTCAGTTTTTTGCTTTGTCTAAAATGTCTTTCTTTCTCTATTTATTTATTATTAGTATGTTGTGTGTATATGTGTGTATACATGTATGTGTATGGGCGTGGCATGCCACAGCATCACATGGAGGTCAGAGCACAACTTGACAACTTGAGAAGGTCGATCCTTTCCATCTACATTGTGGGTCTTGAAACTCAAACTAGGGTCTTTAGATTTGGCAGCAAGCACCTTTACTCACTGAGCCATCTTGCCAGTCTTCTCCACTCATTTCAAAAAGATAATTTGCAATACAGCAATCATGGTTAGAAAGTATTTGTTTTCAGAGCTTGAAATACATCATTTCATGCTTTCCTGAAGTTTTGGAGTTTTGTTGAGAGGTTCAATGTGATTCTGATGTGTTTGCTTTGTGAGTGACATTTTCCTAATACAATGTTGTTAATATTATTATTAATGCTATTTCTTTGGTATTGTATCTTTTGACATCTTTCCTAATGTATTGCAGAAAGGTTCCTCTCTTGTTACATCTATTTGTGGGTATAAATGCTCTTATTCTTGGTGGCATTAATTATGACTACCAAAGACCAGGCCACCTCTGTGACCAGTTCCCCACGTGTGATGGTTTTGTATATGCTCGGCCCAGGGAGTGGCACTATTAGAAGGTGTGGCCCTGTTGTAGTAGATGTGTCACTGTGGGTTTGGGCTATAAGACCCTCATCCTAGCTGCCTGGAAGTCAGTCTTCCACTAGCAGTCTTCAGATGCAGTTACAGAACTCTCAGTTCTGACTGCACCATGCCTGCCTGGATGCTGCCATGCTTCCACCTTGATGATAATAGACTGAGTTGGGCAGTGGTGGTGCACGCCTTTAATCCCAGCACTTGGGAGGCAGAGGCAGGCAGATTTCTGAGTTCGAGGCCAGCCTGGTCTACAGAGTAAGTTCCAGGACAGTCAGGGCTACACAGAGAAACCCTGTCTCAGAAAGAAAACAAACAAACAAACAAACAAACAAACAAACAAACAGGAGAATAGACTGAATCTCTGAACCTGTAAGCCAGCCCCAAATACATGTTGTTCTTTATAAGACTTGCCTTGGTCATGGTGTCTATCCACAGCAGTAAAACCATAACTAAAACACCAGGTGAATGTCATAGAACACATTATAACATACTTCCTCTGCATTCCAAGTAGGTCATACTCTTCCTGGTGTGGCAGACACAGGCATTGTGCTACTCAGTAACCTCATCACAGCCAATGCTGGGCAGCACAGTTGCTGACGTTAGCAAGTGTCATGCTGAGTTTGTGATTGAGCAGGACATCTTTGCTTGTGGCGATTACTTAGTGGCAAAGTACATAAGTCGAGACAAAGCCATAACAATTAGTCATAATTCTGCATAACAGTCTGTCTTTATCAAGTCCTAATAGAAATTAAAGTAACCTCTGGTTTCTACAGACTTGAGGTGCATGTATTACTAATGCTCACTGAAATACAGAACTCAGGACTGAGAAAGACTCAGACTTTGGCTTTCTGGGGTTTTTAATGATATACTATTTGTTTTGTTTTAACTAAATGTGTTCATTGATGATTTTATGCATGTTTATAAGTAATTCTTTTACTCTCAATTCACACCCTCTCTTTTAATAAATATTTTAGGGTGCTGGGTTCAGTGATTAAAAATATTTGTTAACTCATGTGGAGGACCAAGGGTTGGTTCCCAGCACCACCATGATGGCTTACACCTATCTGAAATTCTAGCTCTAGAGAATCAGGCACCCTCTTCTGGCATCTATGACACCAGGCGTGTTCATGGTATACATACGCACACGCAGGCAAAAAGCACTTATGCATATAAAATAATTTAATACATCTTTACAAACATGTTTAATTACTTCTTTTCTGAACTTCCTGTGTGCATAAAATACCTTTGATCATGGTCATCCCTCTTCTCCTAAACCCCCCAGATCCACCCCACCCCTCTCAACCTTCTCCTTTTGTAAAATAACCTACCAACTGCAATTCCCATAGCCTCTCCGATCTCCTTCCCACCCTCATGAATCCTCACCTCCTCTCTACAAGTCCCTGTCCCACGTTCAAGTCCTTTCGTTTCGTTTTGTAAACCACTGAGTTTAACCAGAGCTATCCATGCAGTATGGACATGCAATTACCTATTGAGCATAGTAACATGGTGAGTATGGTGGCTCACTCAACTAAAGACCATAGCTTCTCCTCCCCCAGCATCTGTCAGTAGCCAATAGTTCCCCAGGGTGTGACAGGGTCCTACAGGTTCCTCTTCCATCCATGACTGACATGGTCTTTGGTTTTTAAGAGTGAAATAAAATCTCTTCCCTCTTTCTCAGAGTTCCAGTCAGGAGAGTCTCTCCCTGGACATGCTTGACCACTCTCCTGATTGCCATTCTACCTCCTTCTGCTCCTACTCACTCAGGGGCTAACCCTACCCACTCTTAGTTTGCTCCAATGCCAATGCCACCCCCATTGAGCTTTCTGGGACCCAATCCAAGTAAGGAAGTCACATAGGCCTCCACACTCAGAAAAACCCTGTGTTTTAATTCATGCTTAGCTGTCTCCACCTAAAAATTCCAATTAGTTGTCAATTAGCAGCTTCCTATTTTCAACTTATACTGATTCCCCCACTGTCAAGTAAGGCTGATCCTGACTCCAGGCTTCTTCAGCCCATCAGTGAGAGTAATTGCTGGACCCTCATAACATACTACTTTTGTTAAATTCTGCATTTACAACTCAACAACTATTTATCAAGTACCAGTCTGGGTATCAGTCTGTGTTCTACACAAGTTAAATTCAGCAGTTCTTATGACAGGGCCAGTCTCTGCTCCCACAGAGACAATGGTCTGGTGCAAACACAATCCATAAGCATTAATTACAACACACACTGATTAGCAACCCTTTTGTTCTCTTGAAGAGATCACTTCCTGTCTGCATGTAGGTCTCTATACCTTGTCATCCATTTACTGATAATATTCTGATGAGCCCTACTGTAAGAACCAATGGCCTAGGTAGTATGACAGTCTGTCCCCCTCCACTTCACCATGTTCTCTCCCTCTGAACCCATCCAGTTCCCACTGAATTATCCAGTTCCCTCTGAATCCATCCGGTTCCCTCTGCCCCACATACTTTTCATGTCATAAATATCTGTATATTTCAGTACCATGTTCAACATCACTGCTTCCTAGAAACTTAGAGAACTGCTGGTGCTTGCACATTCAAACACACTCTTGTGCCCCAACCCTACCTATCAGATGTAGAAATCTACCTCTGATAAACAGATTGGTGCACTCTACTCCATCAGACTATGAGCCAGGCAAATACTCAGAGGGGTTCTTGTAGTGAATTTTCAGTAATAAATTAGTGAATTCAATTTTATAAAAGTTCTATCATTTTAAAAATATGGTACAATATATCCATTGACACTAGTTCCTTTCATATCATAATAAACTGTTAGGTATAGTCATCAGGGCTAAACATGGCTCTTATAGAGGACCCAGGTTTGTTCCTAGCATCCATATGGCAGCTTACATTAGGGACACTCACAGAATTTTGCAAATGGCTCTGCAAGCCACCTCTCTCAATGGGGCTTAAAAGAGGTCACTTTGACTAACAAACCAGACTGTACACAGCAAGAGCAGAAACTGAGGCTCTTCTCACTTCCACAGGCACTGCAGGCACACAGTGCACATGCAAACAGACACACACATAATAAAAAGTAAATAAATAAATATGTAAGTAGCCATCATTCACAAAGATAATTCAGGTACCCTCATGTACATATGCTTATATACACACATATACATGCTTTACACGAGGCATCTCATTCAAATCTTACTTTAGCTTCTTAAGTTATCATATTCCATTTTTAGGGTTGAGAAACCAGAGCTTAAAAAAGACATCAATGAAAACTATGCTTCACATAAATGACAAACCATGTAGCCCAAGCTAGCTTCAAAGAAAGGAATTTATTAAGTTTTATAACTAGAACCATCAGCGGTAGAGAAAAGTCATTTGTTGGTTACTTTTTGCTTCCTGTGACCAAACACCTGACAAGACACCATTTACAGGACAAAAGTTTTACTTACTTTGTCTTGAGAGAGTCCACAGAGTCAGTCCATCATGATGAGGAATGCAGGAATGGGGTTAATGATGCTGCAGCCGTGTGTGTAGTTGGGACTCCTCAAGTCTGGAAGAACCTAAAAATAGAGAAAGGCAAATGCTGGCAGTCAGCTGACTGTCTTCATTTTCCCTTTTTATTCGTCGTGGAATGCCACCAATGTTCTAGCATCTTCTGTGACATCAGTAGAAAAGTGATACACTATGCTTCTGAGGCTGGGCCCTGTAGGACACTCTCCTGCAGCCGTCAAATCTTAGTACGGAAAGCGTGGATTTTCTGAAAATTTATTTCCTATCTTAAACCATCTAACAAAAATTTACCACACACAAGAGTTATTGCACAGCACATAAATATACCCCACCAAACAAAAATGCAAACCCAGTTCTTCTTACCCTGTGTCTGACTCCCCAGATTCTCGAGGCCACTATCAAAAGACACAACGGAAGAAAACAGGAGTTGAAAAGAGTCATAGTCTCAACCAATTGCAAGACAAAGTACTTGCTTCTGCAAATTTATTGAAAATAAGTGAGCATATGGAATCATCACTCACAGAACTTTGCAAATGACTCTGCAAGCCACCTCTCAATTGGTCTTAAAACAGGTCACTCTGGCTAACAAACCAGAGTGTAAACAGCAAGGGTAGAAACTGAGGCTCTGTAAGAAGCTTCCTAATTACACCAGAGAGGATACAGTGGAGGCTGAAACCAGCCAGGCTCAAGTGTGAGGCAAGGAGACATGGTCTGGTCAGATTCTGGGTGTATTTTGATGGTAGAAACTGATAGGAACTTCCTTTTAAATCAGACATGGGGTAAGAGATAAAGACGAACATCAGATATTTGTATTTAGTCTCCAAAATGAAATGTTGATGCTGCTCTGATAAGGACCACAGTCTAAGGCCATGCTAGCATCCTAGCACTGTCTTAGCATCCTGGTAACAAAAAGGCATCCGAGTCCTGATACCCTGTGGAGTATTCTATCTAGTACCACTGATGCCCAGTGGAGCATCATCTGAGCAGTCTCTATGTCTTGCTTATCCTTTGCCTCTGCATTTTTCTACCTCCCTTCTCCTGGCTCCTTCTGTTTTCAAAGGAAGCACTTGTTGCTCCCCAGCAAGGGTCTCTCAGTTCATGTTCAATTCCTAGCTTGACATCCATGGCACCTTCAAGCCCTGACTGAAAACAGGCCTCTTCTTGCATGGCAATGGTGCAAAGAACTTCCCAAGGAGGAGGCTTTCAGAGCTCCATACAACTATGCTAATTAGAAGCTCCATCCTCACCTACTACCTCGCCCCCCTCCTTCTGTGTCTCTGACAGCCTGCTCCTCCCACAGAATGCTGGGAAAGGGAACTGAATTCTTGTGAGTTTTAAATGCCAACGTCTGCACTCTCTTCCAGGCAATGCCTGGGTGTGAGATCCTACAGCCACAGCCTAAACCCAGTGCAGGTGCTCTATGCTCACAGAAGCCTAAATGTTGTATGTGTACATGTATGTGTGTGCATGTGTGCATGTGTGTGTACATATGTGTGAGTGGGTCTGACACCATCAAGAGGTCCAAGGCATAACTTATATTCTCCAACATCAACTTTGCTTCCCAGATCAGATAAAAATATCTTCTTAGGCAAAGCCTCTCCTAAGTTGGACAATCTCAATCTCAACAACAGCTGCAGGCTTTGAAATAGGTGCCACTGACACCATTTTCCGGGTATGAAAACAGAGGCTGCAATTGTCTTCCATAGATCACAAATGGATTCCTTCCCAGCTCTCATCCTCCACTCAAATGGCTCTTCCATCCAGCTGGAACTCTCATTCCAGATCCTTTCAGGCTGAGTCCTCATCCCTTCTTTCTTCACCATCAGCTCAAGTGTCACCTCCTCCCCTCCAAGGAACCTTCGCTGACCACCCTCCTCACAGCTTTGCTCCTGGTTTCTACTCAAATCATCCTAATTCTTTTCAAAACTCATCGGGGTGTGAGCTGTGGTTTGTCCCTGTGCACATCAGGTTAGAGCATGGCTCTCTTCATCACACACGCTCCTTGAGGGCAGGTAGAGCATGGCTCTTTTCATCACACACACTCCTTGAGGGTGGGGGCCCATTCTGCCTTATCCATCCTTGTACTCCAAGAACTAGATACAGGTTCAAGGGGTGAAGTTCTTGACTACCACACCCAGCTAATTGGCCAGTCCAGGCACTACATGCCTCCCTTCAGATCTCTCTTCACTGAGGTGGTATGATTCTACTTCACACTCAAGACTATGCTATGAATACTTGTATACCCCTCAGCTAAGTTGGCACTAGGTACCCTTGAGTGTCAAGTATTTGTGCTGTATAAAACATTCTCTTCCTAAACGAACTGAGAGACTTACAACGCTCAAGAAACTCAACAAGAATCTTATAAGATTCAGGATGTTCAGTAAGGTCTGACGAAGGAGGCGCTTTTCCTGGGGTTATATACACAGCAAGCAATTGCTGAGGGAGAGGAGTCTCTTGGGTAGAGCTGCCTGCAAGTTGTGTGGGGAACTCCAGCAATTTACACTCCTGAGTCATCACCCACCCGTATAAGTCACCACCCACCCATCAATGATGCAGTGATGCTGCCTTTGGGCCACTTACACTCCTCCTAGAAGTAACTACAACAAACTCATTGGTTCTCCAACCTCGATATGAACGCAATTATTTCATTGGTCTCTTGTTGCTCTCTAAGTAGAATACGAGAGACTGGGTAGCTAGTGAAGAAACAGGTTGATGTGGAATGGGCAGGAACCAGGTTTCTTCATGACAAGTTAGGCATGTGTCTCCAAGGTCTTTCTATTATTTGGGCAAATTGACTCCAAAAAATTATAATGCAAAAAACAAAACAAACAAACAAAAAAAAAAACAAATGCCCAGTGGAACACATAGCATCAAATATTTTAAAAATATTTGTATTAATTCTTTGAGAATTGCTTACATCATATTTGCTTATACTTATCCATCTTCCCCCAAATCCTCCCAGATCCACCCCTCATTCCATATCCATCTGACTTTGTGTCCTCATTTTTGAAAACTCATCAAGTCCATTTTATGCCACCTACATACTTTTGGGTGTGTGTCCATCCACGATCATGGTGCAAGATAGGACTGAAACACTCTAAGAGCCAGAAGTGGTGGACAATGACAACGAAGCAGATCATTCTGAACACAGCAGGGCAGTTGCACACATGACCTGACAAAGATCAGGTCAATACCTGTGCATGACATCAAGTATTTTAAAACATTGCCTATAATGACTACAAAGGGATGAATGGATAAAGAAAATATGGTAAACATACATCATGAAACTTAATTGTGTCATAATGAATGAAACTAGGCTGTTTGCAGGAAAATGGATGGAACTAGAGATCAGTATGGTAAGTGGTATAAAACAGCCCCACAAACACACATTTTCTCATATCACAGAGATGTGAAAGGGAAGAGGGTCATAAGAAGTGTAGAGGAGGCATTACAAGATAACCAAGGCTCATTGTATGTGTGTATATAAATAACAGGGACTAAACAAGGCTGCCCTCTCTCCCCCTACCAATTCAATATAGTAATTGAAGTTCTAGCTAGAGCAATTAGACATCAAAAGGAGGTCAAAGGGATACAAATTGCTAAGGAAGAAATCAAATTATCACTATTTGCAGATGATAT
>JAPYYD010005287.1:0-12280 GCA_028551405.1 Uromys caudimaculatus | reverse complement strand
GGAGCAGGAGCTGATGCAGAGGCCATGGAGGGTTGTAACTTACTGGCTTGCTTCCCCTGGCTTGCTCAGCCTGCTTTCTTATAGAACCCAAGACTACCAGCCCACAGATGGTACCACTCACAAGGGGCCCTCCCCTCTTGATCACTAATTGAGAAAATGCCTTACTGCTGGATCTCATGGAGGCATTTTCTCAACTGAAGCTTCTTTCTCTGTGATAACTTCAGCTTGTGTCAAGTTGACACGCAAAACTAGCCAGTACAGTAGGTTTCCCTGTGTCGTGTCTAAGGGATCTATTTCTGCTACCAAAGGAGAAACAGCCATAAAACAAACAAAAAATCAAAACAACTTACCCTGCTGTGAACCCTGGAAGCTACAATAATGAGTGTCTTGTCAAGATATGGTGGCTGGTACAATAGTGACATGAATGTTATGGGACTAACCAACCACTTTCTGATTGGATTTAGGCACTGGTCCATAAGATAGAACTAATGTCTGGTACAGTAAAGTATACCCCAAACCCTTGCAGTAAATTTTAAAGACAAATCTGGTATGGGTTTTTGATGTGGTTTAAGAGTAGAAGAAAATGATGTGCTCAGGATTATTCTTGACATTTTGACTTAAGTGGGTAGAAGGTGGAACTATATCTAAGATAGAGATTATTATATGAAGAGACATTTTGGGCATGTAGTTGTAATATTATGGAGCTCAGAACTGGACATACTGAAAAGGGAGTAAAGAGTTAAATATAGTTCTAGAGCTGAGAAGAAAAATCCTAGAGAGAAAAAAACCCATTAAATTTTTGTAAAAAGGTAGTCTTTTCATAGTAGAATGTACTTTTAAACACAATATGTAAGAAATTATTGGTTTCAACTTAGAAAACCTTTATGAACAAAATTCATGTTATGATGATTTAATAGGTACTTATTTCTTGGATGCAATTCATTGTACTGTGACTTATCAAAATATTTCAGCTCTCAAAAATAGATGTCCTTGGAGCAACAGTCAGCAATTTCTAGTTGTTTTGGAGAAGATTAAAAACTCATGTAGAACTTGATATGATAGCCATATAAGGAAGAGCCTTTTGCAATAACATTGGCAGTTATTTGTGAAGTTTCTTCTGTCATCTTCTCCTATGACTAACATTTTATCTGTACATGTTGCTCTGTGTTCTTTAATGTCAACAAATGTAATCAATAGCTGATATACATGTGACTCAGACTTACATATTTTGATTTGGCATCAAAATCTGTGACTTGGGTTCAGAGTCATTGCTGCTGCTGCTTCAGTCCAGGTGAAAGCACTGCTCGGCACTCTGTTGAGGAGATGTTTCTTATGTGGAAACATACAGAATGTGTAGTGTTGCTGTAAAAAAGCTACCAGTCTTTCCTGGCGTCCTGCCAAAATGAGAATCAATATGGGTTTGTTTAATTCTTAACAATTATCTTAGTTTTAAAAACTTAAAATCTCTTCATTCTCATTTTTCTTCTCTTCATAGCTTCTTGTCTAAAAATATAAAAGCTATGTTGCTCAATTGGGACCATTCTCAGTTGTTGTTCCTGTGACAGCTACACTGTCACCAGTATACCTATTTTATCTGATATCATCTCAGAGTTATTCTTTTCTATTATGTTTAATGAGTACTATAAGTGCTATATATGCTACTTCTATTAAAATATATAATGTATAAAAAAGAAAACTACAATATTGATAAATATTGTACTAAAATGTACAAATATATATCTATCAAAATCTATTTTAAAACAGTTCTCATGGAACTTTTAAAATTAAGAAATTTATCAAACTTCTTAAAAATTTCAAGGCACTTCACTGTGGCATGTAGAAGAATTTTAATCCAGCAACATGGTTTGTGTGATCTGACTGGAATGCAGACATGCCACACACATTTAATCCCTCTATCTGGAATACAGACATACACTTAGTACACACCTTTAAGGTAAAATTAATTTGTAGAATGAAGCAACTATGATTGAAAGTGATGTCTATCTAATTAAGGGACAGACAATGTGATGAATCAGAGAAAGATTTGACAGAATGGGTCAGAAGTAGGCTACACCCTACTCTCATGAGAACAGTACAGGAAAGAGAAGCTATTTAAGAGCAGCACAGGGAGTTCAGATATGTTCAGTTCAGTCAGTTGAGTTCATTCATGAGTTTGTGCAGCTCGTTGCAGGTCGCCAGAGGCAGTTGAAGCCAGACATTAAGGAGCCAGAATGCTTAGAACAAATTGCCAGTATTAGTTTGAGGCCAAGCAGAGCAATTCAGTGAGAAGGTGAAAGAAGCCAGATTGAATCAGTCAGCTTGGAGAGGAGTTTGAGCCAGAACAGCTGAGTTGAACCAGCCAGCAAGATTCAGAAAGAAGTAGAAAGCATTAGCTTATTGAGCAGTAAGCCTCTGAGATGACAATTACACCAGGCAAATAAAAGTGACTTTAAAGTGGCAGGTAGATATCAAAGTAAAATGATATAATTTGTCTTTATCTCACTATCTGTTAAGGAAGTCATGATTAATTTCAATTCAGGAAATATTTAAATTCTTACTGTGAAAACAAGTCTAGATTAAGTGCACTGGGAAAAAATGATGTCTAACATGCTAAAGTTTATACTTTTTAATACTATAAGTCTGTGCATTTTTGTGTGTATGTGTGGGATATGAGTACTATATAGGAGTCAACATACACGAAATTTTAGTGCAACGTAAGAGGATATGATAAAATGGAAGTCGTACAGTATTGGGAAGGAGTAAAAGATAAAATAGAAGCTGAGTTAAATCTTTCTTACAGTATTCTGAAACCTTTGTTAGCTGTACATCTGTAATATCAGTATTTGGAAAGCTGAGCATTCTAGGCTGTCCTAACCTACATTTAGGATACCTTGTTTCACAAAACAAACAAACAAACAAAAAACCCACAAAAACCAAAAACGAAACCTGTAAAATTTTGATTACTTTGCTAACAAAGGTTTTTTTGCTTTTCTTTATTATGTTTATTATTTTTAAAAGTTTTTTTAAATTTAATGTGCCAGTGTGTTTGTGTAGTATGTGCATATGGTGCCTTGGGAAGCTAGGAAAGGATGACAGATCCCTTGGAATCAGAGGTTGTGAGCTGCCATACAGGCACAGGAATAGAATCTGGTCCTCTAGAAGAACAGTCTGTGATCTTAACCATTGAAGTACATTTCTACCTTCTCCTTTATTTTATTATTTTTAACTGATACATAAAGTTATGCATAATTATTTGGAATCATGTGTTCTTTTGAAACATATACATCAGTTAATGTTTTAATGTTAAGTGTATCCTTTCCTTGTTATTAAGCATGTTACCTAGAGATTGAGAAGATCATTCATTGCTGAGGAAAAAGCTAGAGTGGGGAGGTTATAGAGATTGAGAAGAAAACAATGTATAGAGAATGATAAATAGATGACATCTGAGACCGTAGATGGTAAAGACAGATAAAGGATTGTCACACTACTGCATCTTGCATTTAAATTTATTTTGAAATTCTTGGATTATTATAAGAATGATCCAAGATTATTAGAGTAATTATAAGAATAATTCCTTGGATTAAAAAAGTACTTTACTTACTCCAGTGTACCCCTCTGCCTATTTCTGCTTTACTATTTCAGACAAACATGAGTTTTAAATAAGGTAGAGTAGGAGCTGACAGATCTTGAAAATGCTCATGAGAGTTGGCATAGATAATCTTAAGCTTCCTTATCAAATATACCCACTTCAGTATTAACCCTGATTTTACTTTAATCATTTCTCCGCAAAGTTGTAGGAGAAACTTGTACGGGTTCTTCTTATTTTGGCAGAAAGTCGGATTCTGAAACAAAAGATTTATTAAGCATCTACTATCCTTTAATACTTTTTCACACGCCCCCGACCCACACTCTCACCTCCATCTCTAAAGGAAAGTTAATGTCGCTAGGTGGCTCTTTGGAATTCCGTGAGGAATTCCATTCTGTGAAAACTAGGCAACAAGGTTTTGTTTGGTTCTGTTTTCACTGGGAAGGCACACAGACCAAAAAGACACAGAGTATAGTTGGACAGTATTGGTTTAAAATGAAAAGCAAGGCCTCAGGTTCTAAAACTACAAATACAGACACGCTAGGGTAACAGTTTTCCAGGCTTGAATGCCTCCTTTGTTCAAAGTGAGCCCTTTTGAATTTCACTACTGCCTGAGCATCTCTGACCAATTTTTGCCTTGTAATTGTCAAAGGGGTATACAGACTTTCCTCATTCATCCTTGCTTGAGGAGTCGAATACTTTCATTTCTTTTCCATATCAAACATCTAGGATAAGTAAGGTATTTCACTGAAGCCTGTGAAATAAATCGAGCGTTTACCATTCACATTAACATTTTAAATACTACTCTGTTGTCACCTACCTGCACTCGCCTCTCTAAAACTACAACTCCCAGAATGCACTGTTTTTCCTTCCGCTTTCTACCTCGGGAGTGCCTTAGAAATTCACGTCTACAAACTACAGTCACGTGACACGTTTCCTGTCAAGATGGCGGATAATCTCCCTTCGGACTTTGATGTGATCGTAATAGGGACGGGTATGTGTGGCCCTGATTTTTCCTGGACAAAATATAGGAGATCATTCTCGCTTTTTATTTTCTCTGTCAGTGGTGAGGGTTGGCAAGAAACGGCGGGGGTCGAGCCTGGGAGGCAGGACAGAAAGGAAGTGAGGTAGTCTGGAGTCAGCGCGGGACTTGGCAGGTCCAGGGAGGGGCTTGGACCCGCGGTGTTTTGCGCCTTTTGAGTAGGGGTCGATCTGGTCGATGCCGATTGCTGAGGTTGGTTGCTGCCGTGATTCCTGTTAATTTCCTTAGAGAAGGGTGGGTTTGCAGTGTCATGAGAATGGAGGGTCGGGATTTGATCAATGGAGACTCCATTGGCACAAATAATTGCCACCTTCCCTCCTTGTTGATCTCAAGGTTATATTCCCCATCGTTTCCTGTCGCCATTTCATAGGACATCCCCGGCCCCATATACTTACATGATTCTAGGGTACTTTGCAGCTCAGATGAAGCCTAATTTGCAGTTTTATAAGAGTGATGCTCAGTCTTTACCCATGCGTATTTTTACTAAAGGAAAGGAAACATTCTTTTCTGTTGTGTTGAGTAGCTAAAGAATATTTTTATTTGAGGTAGCCATTATTCCTGCATTACGAAGTTTAAAGCATCTTAGTTTATGATGCAGAAAGGAAGCATCTTGATCTCTGTCACCCATCCATACACCACAACTAGATGTGCTGAGAGTAAGCTCCAGTGTTCCACATCCCAGAGTCTGACCTCAGCTTCTCCTTGCTTTTCCATTATTAGTTCTCCATGTTTTGGGTGGAGCCAGAAATCCTTTTCAGCTGCTTCTAGTTGACTAGTTAATCCTATAACACTTGGCAACAATTAGCAATTCTTGTCTTAACTGTGAGGGATCTAGTTTGCATAGGATAAAAGATAGTTTGGGGAGGGCGGGGTTCTACTGTCTTAGAATGTGGTAGGCCAGAGCAACTTTGGTGAATGGGATCCTGTCCATTGTGTTAATGAATTCTGTTTGCTTTCTTACCAAACAGTAAGAAGAGCCATATTTTCAGGTTTAGAGTAAAAAAAAAAATAGCAACTCGTTTTCAAATGCTTACCATTCCCTACTCAATGGACTAAGCACTTCATATAATACAGACAACAACCTTGCTAAAATTGGTATTCTTTTCAGTACACAGAAGAAGAGAAGCAACCTGGAAATCTAACTTGCCAAAAATCACACAGCTAGTAAATGTCCAAAGGGCAATACTATCCAAAAAATGGAATACGGGTTTTTGGTTTTTGGGTTTTTTTTTTTTTTTTGACTCAAAATTGAACAATGCTATCACAAATACCAGGGAAAGAAATGTCAGGGATCATGCAATGGGAAAGTCAGACACTCTCAGTGTTTCAATTTTCACAATTTTGAATGTAACAAAGATAAATCAGATAGGCTTTAAGAAGAACACAAATTCTCATATTCTAGATGTACTTGGGTAATTGTTCTCAAAACAGTAGGGGTGTGTTTGCTCCCAGCCTGAAGATAGCTGCACTGCAGCATCAGACCTGGTTGTACCTGCAGCGAGCAGATGTTAAAGGAGAACTTGAAAGAGTCAGCACAACATTCACTTTCCCCAATCTGCCTGCCTAAAAATGAAAATGCCGTCCATTTTAGAAAAAGGCTTTTCAAAATTTTACTTGAAGTCTATATTTGGGTGATGTGTGTTATTTTTATTAAACATTTTAATTCTTTTAGATACATTAAAAGTGGAAACATTTGTTGAAAGTCATTTTTTAAATAAAAATCATTCTTATGATTTCAATCATTGCTTTTAATTGGCTTCATTTTTAAAGCATTCTGATTTCCTTCTCAAATACATCACTGAGCATAGATTTTAAATGTATTGGCTTTATTAAATTAGTTCTTAGGTAACTTGTAGGGAAAGCAGTGTTTTATAACTTCAGTTCTGTTACCAAAAGCAGAATGAAGCAGGTCATTGTAAGAAAGAGTCAAGGCATAGGCTGTGAGTTGTTTCTCCCCTTTAGCAATTTTTTAGTTAAAATATCATCAAAAGACAATCGCATCATCAAGTAGAATCATCCAAGAATATTTTAAAAGTTTGTCAACCTTATTGCATGTTTACTTTTTGCATGACATGGTTTAAAGTGTTCCTTTAAGGTCATGTTTTCTTTTTTCTTTTTTTTTTTTTTTTTTTTTTTTTTTTTTTTTTTTTTTTTTTTTTTTTTTTTTTTTTTTTTTTTTTTTTTTTTTTTTTTTTTTTGGTTTTTCGAGACAGGGTTTCTCTCTGTAGCCCTGGCTGTCCTGGAACTCACTTTGTAGACCAGGCTGGCCTCGAACTCAGAAATCCACCTGCCTCTGCCTCCCAAGTGCTAGGATTAAAGTAAGGTCATATTTTCAAGATAGTATAGAAATATGCTATCAGAATACCCAAAAGAAGAGAATTAAGATACAGTACTTGAATTGTGGGGAAAAGATAAAAAGAAAATAGGTTAAAGGAACATCAATTGGAATCTCAATAGGGAGGAAAATGGACATAAATTTTTCGAATGTGATCTTTTGCTTTGGTACACAATTGTCATTTCAGAATAGTTTGGCATTTAAAGTGTAATTTTAGTGACAATCTTGTGAGGTGTGGAAAAGTTATCATTGGGTACAGATCCTGAAGGTGATTTTTCTGGTAACTCGTATGAACTCCAGCAAAGTCAAGAAGTTACAAGTGCAGAAGAAATCCAAGTTATAAGGGTTATATGATAATGTTGATATATGTCATTTACAGGGGCATTCTTCAGCTCTTCACTTGGAATATATTGTTATTTTAGAAAGAATTATAGCATGCTTAGAATATACTATAACCACCTCATTTGGAGGCATATACTGTTATCAAAAATATGTTTGGGTGGTACTATTAGATGTACAACTGACTGACAGTTTCTATCTATACAAGAAAGGGAATATACATGAAGTGGCATAATAGCTTGACATTGTTTAGTGTAAACACACACACATACACACGATCAATATTTGTGATACTTCTATCAAGTACCAACTCCTGTTGTGGTTGTAATATTTAACACATTGTCTTTTCTTAGGAACTTTTTGGACTTCCTCAGAGTTAAAATTCTACAATTTTTCTTAAAACCATGGAAAATTTTCATGCCATTGGTTATTTATGCTTTCAGAACACCATGTAGGAATTTAGTCTTCACGCTAGCTATTCTTTCTTAACTATGCTGCTTTAATCTTTGGACAGAAGTTCCTCCTCTAAGATACTATGTAAGTTAGCTCATTTACTTTCTTAGGCATTTCCTTAAAGAACATAGATCTCTCTTTTTCCACTCCCTCTCTCCACTCTTGTGCTGGTGGTCCTTGAACCTGGGCCTTTGCATCTGCTCTGGAAGTCCTGTACTGAGCTACATCCCTAGCCCTGTTCATTGTTTTTTTAAGAGCTGTGTAGCTTATGCTTCTCTAAAGGATTTAGCATTGTGTGTAGGTAAATATATCTATATCTATATATATATCTATATACATATGTGTGTGTGTGTGTGTGTGTGTATTGTAAGTTGCCTTTTTAGGAATATTCATGTAAATAGTACAGTCCCATTCTTGATGTTTCAGATTGAAACATTGATGTAGTTAATTTTGGCTGGCTGCTCAATCAAGAATTTTAATACTTCTGATAGCAGTAGGAAACCCTTTCTAAACCTTGGGATAATAATGCTGCAGGAGCTGGTGTAAAAACTGATACTTGCTAAATTGCATGGAAGCTAGGCTCAGTACAAGTGACTTCCCGTACATACATCTTAGGATGTTTATGTGTGCTTCTGTTATCACAATGGGCACATATTCCTTCCCTTTATCTCCATTCTTATACTTACTGAGTGGATTTCTGTTTTAAATTGTAAGTTGGCACTTGTCTGTAATTCATGAAATGGATGCTAGCCCTTAAACTGAGTAGAGTATATCATAAATACATATAATAAATGATGAAATACATATAATAAAGATATTATCTTTATACACACAAAATAATGTCTAGAAAACAGTAAGCAACTTAATAGTAAAAAAAATTGAAAGTAGTATTTCAAAAGTCCTTTAGATTCATCAGTGCTAGACCTTCTGTAGTTGTTTGAATATGGTTGGCCTAGGGAGTGGCACTATTTGGAGGTCTGGCCTTGTTGGAGTAGGTGTGTCACTGTGGGCGTGGGCTTTAAGACCCTCATCCTAGCTGCCTGGAAGCAAGTCTTCTAGCAGCCTTCAGATGAAGATGTAGAACTTTCAGCTCCTCCTGTACTATGCCTGCCTAGACTCTGCCATGTTCTGCTTTGATGATACTGGACTGAACCTCTGAACCTGTAAGCCAATCCCAATTAAATGCTGTCCTTATATGAGTTACCTTGGGTCATGGTGTCTGTTCACAGCAGTAAAACCCTAACTGAGACACCTTCCATATATTTTGCATACTTTTACATGCATGTATCTCATTTGAGCAGTGTAATAAGGTGATTGTTAGAATTTGAATCCCACATGTGCTTTGTGTGCCACATTAGGTACATCTTTAGTAACTTCTTAAGTTTCACCTTATTTCTAAATAAGATGAGCTGTGTTAAATATTGAAGAAATAATTCCTATAAAATGCTTACACAATTTATGTGATATTATATGGCCTGAAAAGCCATACTGAGGTGGTTTTATTATTAGTATTGCCTGAATGGCATCAAGGAAGAGCTCATAATTTTCATGGGAGTGTCCTGGAAGGATGGTAATGTAAAGTCCATTATCTTCCTCTTCCCATTGGCTGCTTGCTTGGAACAACCTTTGTTTATTACCACTTTTTTTTTTTAAATCAGATTTTTTTTTTATGTGATAGTTACAGATATTCCTTTTTTTAAATTTTTGAGTTTGTTTTACTAGTTTGAATTATTTGTCATCTGTTTTGAATAGATTTATCATTCATTTTAATTGGGAACATAGTGCGAAGTGCTTTTTCATTGCTTAGAGATAGATGCTGTAGGAGGTAAAGAAAGCCTACAGCTCTTGCTGTTTTAGTTTGTACTTCTTTGAGGGTTTTTTTTTTTTTTAAAGAAAATTGTCTTTTCGTCTTTCGAGACCTAACAAAGTTAGGAGGATTTATTTAATTCTGAGGATTCTCTCAGCTGCTCTGTAAATCATAAATTTGAGCTGGTCCCTCAGAGAGAACCGCATCTGTTACCAGAGTTCCCTAGGCAGCATCATTTTCATCTCCCATGCTGCTTGTCATTTTCTCATTTTCTCCAGTGTTCTCATGATGTTTTGGATAACTCAGGCTACAGCAATTAAAATCAAATGTGGTTGCTCAACCTCACATTCTCATGTTTAACATAAACTCCCAATGCACAGAAACAATTATAATTCCATATAATTGACCTGTAACTCATGTGAAATCATCTGCCATTCAGTTTCAGTGCAAACTGAAAAGTTAGTTAGGCTGTGCCTGTTATGTGTATAAAGCCTTAAAGTTGATGTCTATACCCACTGTATAATCCATAGTATAGAAAGATTTGGACTTTGGGAGACATGTAGTTGTTGCTAATAAAATAGGGATACTTTTTGTTTTTCTAATAGTTTAATTAAAGGACAATATACAAAGAGACAATAATTTGCCATAGTTAGTGATTTATTGGAACATGATGTTTTCATATTGAAGCAGCTAGGGAAAAGAAAACAGGAAAACATACAGCAATTTCTAAAAAAGCAAACCAAATCAAAACAAAACCCTAAACAGATTACAAATAGTCAAGAAGACAGAGGCAACTTAATTTATTTCATCTAAAACTGGATTTTACAAAGTACTTAGGCTGGTTTGATTTTCTAGCATCTATTTTCCCCTCTTACTAGTGTTTTCTAGTACTATGCTTGCCCACATCAATTTGGTATAATATTTGGTTTCTTACTGTTACCATGTCTGGAGTAAATATTATCTCACCTCAAGTAAGTGTAAAACCTTAGATTTAGCCAACTTTGATCTAGGTTGGATAGGTTAGACAAGTCGTTGTCAACTAAAGTTGAGATACTAAATTGAACTTGTTGAATTTTATCAAGTATAAAGAAACACCATATACTCTGAAGATTAGATTAGCTTGCTCTAGGTTTGTGGTTGGCATTTTCCTTTTTAACTGATGCCAACAATAGCTTCATGTCTCGTCCTTAATTATTGACACCATTATGACATTGGAGTCAGTTTGCAACCCCTTACATGGAGGCAAACAGGATGACCTAGTTATATTCCCCTCCCCCCAAAAAATCCCCAAACTAAAACCAAGCAGAATTATAGTCATTAAAGCAATGAGGTCAGATATTTTAGTCATGTTTTAAGATACAGGTTGTTTCAGTTGAATTTCATTCATTCCAAGATTTGCTATCATATACTAATGATGTGGTTCCGAGAATGATTCATCTTTCAGTATTGGCATTCATGTCTTATTTTTCATTGTTGTCAGCTTGTTTTGCAGTCATTGCAGCTAATGGTAAAACTTGATGTTCTTGGAAGAGAAGAGCTATGATGCATGCAGAGAGACACATAGGCTATCTGGGTTTCTTTTACTAAGGAAAAAGACCAACTTTATTTTACAGTTCGATATAATGAAAGGACAGAACTGGGTTACTGGTAGTCAGGCCTTAACTAGAGGTCATAAGGGCTCAGAATTAGTGAACAGACCTCTCCAAAACGGTTCACCTAAAGGCATTTTCCTTCGGGTTATCAGATGGCCATGAAGTTTTCTGCAAAGACATGTGATCACCCATGGGGAGGATTAACTGTCACAGGTTACCCTTGAATTTGTTTGTCCTTAATGAAGGCCTTACAGGCCATCTGTATAGCAACAAACTTGATAAACAAATATTACTTTTTGGCCACATACTTGACACACAAATAAGATTTCTTGTTTGAATTTATATTTTATGATTAATACTGAATATTTATGTAATTTAGTCACTACATTTCCTTTCTGAATTGCTTTAACCTATTCATTAGATCATTACCTGTCTTATTACGAATATATAGTAATTAATTAACTTTTAATTTTTGTCATGTATTTAAATACCATTGTTATTTTGATTAGGACATACTTATATAATGTACATACTTGTTAGGGTACCCATCACGTTAAACTTTTATTGTGTGATTTTTATCCATATTCTTGAAATCACTTCTAATTGTTGCTAAATATACAGTGTGGTATATTCATTATGGCATATCATAGGTCATCAGAACTTACTCTTCTTAATGACCAACCTCTCTCCATTCCTCTTTAACCTTCTTTCACCAGTTTCTGTTATATGACTGTTCTCTTAACTGTGAGATGGTGTCATGGATTCCATAAAGATCATATGGTATTTGTGTTTCTGTATTAACTTGTTTCACTTCACATATTATGCTCACTTCACATATTATGTTGTTCCAGGTGGCAAGATATCATTCTTTTTTTAAAAACTTATTTTATGTAACAGTATTTTGCTTGCATATATATATATATATGCATATATATATATATATATATAGTGTGTGTGTGTGTGTGTGTGTGTGTGTGTGTGCGCGCGCGCGCACATGGCGCACGTGCACCAGGTGCATGCTCAAGGAGATTAGAGAGAGGATTAGAACTGGCATTATGTATGGATGGCTGTGAATCACCATGTGAGTGCTGGAAATTGAACATGGTTCCTATGGAATAGCAGCAAG
>JAPYYD010005286.1:0-12282 GCA_028551405.1 Uromys caudimaculatus | reverse complement strand
ATGGATGGATGGATGGATGGATGGATGGGTGGGTGGGTGGATGGGTAGATGGATGGATGGATGGGTGGGTGGATGGATGGGTGGGTGGATGGATGGGTGGGTGGATAGATGAAAGAAAGGGTTGGTAGATAGATGGACAGATAGCTAGGTAGATGAAAGGTATGCCAGGTCAATGGATGAGTGAATGGGTTGGTGGGTGGATAGTGAAAGGAAGATGGGTATCTGGAATAGTGGGTGGAGAGAGGGAGGCGGGGCTGAGACGAGAATAGAGAGAGGGAGGGAGGGAGGGATACTCCCGTGCCATGACTTGGAGTTCCCGGGGAGGAAGTACCTGGGATAAGTGATCTAACATCTAGGATGACTCTCTGTGGGCCACAGGCAGCCTGCGATGTGTTCTGCGTGGGGGATGATGTTAACATTGAGAAAGCAAACAACTCCCTCATCAGCAATGACCGCAGCTGGAAGAGGAACAAATTCCGGCTCACGTACGTGGCAGAAGCTCCAGAGCTCACCCAAGGTACCTGGCACATCCTTTGGGACCTTGGGGAGGGTGGAGCTGGAGAGCTCCCCTCAGGGCTGTGTGGGCACCGTAGCTGGGTCTCTCTGGTCTCCCTTTCAGAGAAGCCCTTGTACATGGAGGCAGGCCACGCCTCTGTCCCCACATGCAGGAGACTATGCACCTAGGAGCCCCTCTGCATCCTCACCTCCATCCCAATCACCTTGGCATTTGGTTCGATGTCTGTAACCACCTCACCGAGCCCCACCAATGCCTACCCCCTTCTTTCATCCCTTATACTCCAGAGGAAGCTCTGAAGAGCGGTCTGGGGAAATAGCTCAGTTGATAAAAGTACGGGCTTCGCAGACACCAAGACCCAAGTTCAGTTTCCCAGAACGCATGAAAGAGCCAGCCGTGGTTGGCATATGCTTGTAATCCCAACACTGGGGAAGAGGAGGCAAGAGAATCTTGGGGCTCACCAGCTTCCCAGTCTAGCCTAGCTGGCCAGCTCCAGGCCAGTGAAAGACCCTGTCTCAAGTGATCAGCTTGAACACCATGTAAACAATGACAGCCCCAGCTATTCTCTGGCATGTACACACACCATTACACATATACACATATGTACGCACACATACCCAAAGCCGGAGAGTCTTTGTGGACCATTGTTTAAGCCCCTTTCATAACAACCATTATTTCTCCCCCCACAGGTCTTTCCAATGTTCACAAAAAGCGAGTCTCAGCCGCTCGACTCCTCAGCCGCCAAAACCTGCAAAGCCCTAAATCCAGGTAGGAACACCTGGGTTTGCTCAGCAGCAATCCCCTCTGCTCCCAACTGCCACCCACCGATAGCCAGGAAGGAGAACTCAGACCCCAGAGACCCGCTACAAGCTGCTGTAGTCCCCTCCCACCAGGTTCTAGGATTCGTGCCTACCCTTCCCTGTGCCCCCAACCAGAGACAGAGACAAAGGAGAGGTAGACAAAGAAAACGGGCTTCAGGGTCACCTGTGAAATTGGCAAATGTTCGCTTTGGGCAGCATCTCCATCAGAACGTGCTTAGCCCAAGTATTTTCTTACTGTGGGTTGTTTTTGTCTAGGGCAGTGGATCTTAAACTGTGGGGTGTGGCTCCTTTTGGTGGGGGGGGGGTGTCAAACGACCCTTTCACAGGGGTCACCTTGGACCATTGGAAAACACAGATATGTTCATTATGATTCTTAACAATAGCAAATTTTCGGTTATGGAGTAGCAACAACATAATTTTGTGGTTGGGGTCATGACAACATGAGGAACTGTATTACAGGGTCTCAGCATTAGGAAGGTTGAGAACCACTCGTTGCTCTAGAGTCTGCAAAAGTAGCTACCTGCAGTGCACTCAAAGCCAGTGTGCTGTAATACATTACACTGCGCACATTACAGCATGCTGAGGGAGATTGGACGGCCTTTGGGTGGCCATCCTCACCTCCCACCTTATGTGAGACAGGGTCTCTTCACGGCTGCATAAGCCAGAAGATCTGGCCCCTGGAGCTTTTGTAGACCCTCCTGTGTCTTCCCACAGGGATGTTAGACTTTCAGATACATGTGCTCTGCATTTGGCTTTGTCGTTGTTCAGTGTGAGTGCGTGCATGCGTGCGTGCGTGCGTGTGTGTGTGACCTGCTAAGTGCAGTGCTCACCTAGGCCAGAAGAGAGTGACCTATCCCTGCAAACTGGAGTTAAAGATGACTGTGAGTCACCATGCCGGGGCCGGGAACTAAACCTGGGACCTCTCTGATGGCCACCAGTACCATCTCTCCAGCCTTTTATGTGACTTGGAGAAATTTGAATTCTTAGGCTTGTAAAGTAAATGCTTTTACCCATGGAGCCATTTTGCCAGCCCTAGAAGTTATCTTACTACCCAACATAGCCAAATATCTTACTATCTATTGTAGCCAAACACTTTGCTATCCTATATAGTGTGTTCATCTTAGCACTTGGGGTTGTGGCTTTTGTTTTATGAGATGCCGGGTCTTGAGTCTGGGGTCTTATACACGTTAATCAATTAATCAGGACCACTGAACTATATTTTAAGTCTTAACACCTGCCATAAAATCTAGGTAGCCCTATCCAGCGACAGCCAAAACAAATTCACTTCTTTCTAATGAGAAGTTTGAATAGCCAAGGACACTGTCCTTTGGGTCCCTATGCTGTTCTCCTTAATATATGAATTCCTGAGCTTTGGGATTTAATCACAGGGCTCTCACTGTCCACTGGAAACATCACTCTCAGACCTCACCACTAGCAGAAGGTGCATGATCCCCACCAACAACCATGCTGGACTAGTTACTGCCATCACCAGTCTAAACAGGACATGCTAATATCACCTGTCACGCGGGCACTGTCCTCAGAGCCAACCCACTCACCCTTTAAGCCTGTGTCCTCACTGGGCCCAGGCTGACCACACCCAGACTGGCTGCCCGTCTGCGTCTATAAGTAATTTTTCAAGTCTCTGCACTCAGTTCCTCTCAGGAATTTTTTCCATGTTTTTTTTTCCAGTTACAACCCAGGTAGATCTTTTAAATTCTTTTTCACAGCCCTAGGCACTGACCCCAGCTCTTTCACACACAAACTGGGTCTGTGTGGCTTTGGAAAAGTCACTGGGTAGACAGTGGAGAGCCAGAGAGAGATGACTCAATGGTTAAAAGCACTGGCTGCTCTTGCAGAGGACCTTGGTTCAGTTTCCAGCATTCCCATGACTGCCCACAACTCTACCCCAGTTCTAAGCCATTTGGCTCCCCCTTCTGGCCTCCACGGACAGCAGTGGACATGCATACATTTGAAACATTCATAGACAAAATAAAAATAAATGTTTTTCTTGAATAACTGGCAGCAAGCTTGCACACGCATATCTAGTATATTCTGTCTTCCACGCACCGAGCTGAGCCCTCTGGGCAGTCTCTCACTCACGCCAGCCCAGGAAGCAAAGGCCATAATTTATTATAACACATATTATATTGTATTGTAACGTATATATTATAATATATCTCACATGTTAGATATGAGAAGTGATCCTGAGAAAATGCCAGTGACTTTTCCAAGGTCACACTAACCTGCCGCCACACCAAATGACTCCACAGATGGCCTCCATCACACCTGCCAGGCTGCTGTGACCATTGCAAAAGAGCCTCCTGAAGTTGCTGGCACAGTACAGGATCCAGTCACAGTCCTTGTTCCTCCCAGCTTCCTCGTGGCACCTGAAATTTGGCACACATGCTTCCTGTATGCCCTTCCAAGCCTTTGATGAAAGAGGTCAATGGGACAGAACCCTGAGTCTCTTGAACTGAAAAATTAGTTAAATTAGGTGCATAGGGACATCTGACGGACAGGGACTGTCGGAAGAGAGGTTTTAAGCTTACTGAGGAGCCATGGTTGTTGAAAAGCCAGTGCGTGGTGAGCCCTCCCTGGAACATGGTTCTTGACAGCAAGGAAACTGGCCACTGTCCTTCGAATGTACCCCTGTCCGCTGCCAGGAGGGACCTGACTCTGGCAAAACATTATTAACAAAGGAATGCTCCAAGCAACTTTAGGAGCTGGAATTGAGTTAAAATCGGTGTGAGTCAGCAGAGAAAGGAACAAAGTGTGCCTATCTTTTCAAGATAATGCCACTTCGTGGCCTGGAGCAATAGCCCAGTAGTTAAGAGCCCTGGCTGGTCTTTTTTTTTTTCTCTTTCGGAGACAGGGTTTCTCTGTATAGCCCTGGCTGTCCTGGAACTCACTCTGTAGACCAGGCTGGCCTCGAACTCAGAAATCTGCCTCTCTCTGCCTCCCAAGTGCTGGGATTAAAGGCGTGCGCCACCACTGCCCAGCCCTGGCTGGTCTTCTAAAGGACTTGAGCTTGACGCCCAGCACCCATAGAGTGGCTCACAACTGTGTGTAACTCCAGTTCCAGAGGAGCTAGCGCCCTCTTCTGGCGTCTGTGGGCCCAGGCAAGCATGTGGTGTATAAATGTCCATGTAGGCAGAACACCCATCCATGTACACATAAAAATAACTAAATATGTTTTTTAAAGATAATGCTTTATAGAGTTTAATTTTTTGAGTGGAAAAGCATAACTCACCTACCTGCCTAGGCCAAGGCCAAAGTGATGGCTCTCTGGCCTAGGGGACCATAAACAGGAGCCTGCAAACTGTTCCCACTAACAATCCTTAATTACAAGCAAGGTGCCAAGAAGGAAGTAAATGGCCTTTGGCAGGTGACCCGCACGGAGAGACCCCGCTCAGCATCCTGCCCGGAAATGAATCTTGTGGTACAGGCAACAGTAATTAGGGGAAAAATGTGTGCAAGTGGTGTGCCGGGGTGAGTGTGGGCAAAGTAGAGACAGGAAGTTCTAGAAGTCAGGAGGAGGAGAGAGAATGAAGGACTGAGATGAATTGCTAAGGAGAGTAGACTTCAGAGAAGAAAGAGGATGCCTAGGACGGGAAGAGCTAACTCATGGACACAAAGGGTCCCAGCAGAGAGATCTTTATGTCTGCATGGGGTACACATATTTGTACCTGTGTGCGCATGTGCGTGCATGTGTGTGCACATGTGAGTGTATGTGTGTTCATATGTGCGTACATGTTTGTACCTGTGTGTGCATGTGTATGTGTACTGTGCGCATGTGAGTGCATGTGTGTTCATATGTGTGCACGTGTGTGCATGTGTTCGTATCTGTGTACAGGTTTGTACCTGTGTGCATGTGTAAGTGGACATGTGTGCATGCATGTGTGTGCGTGTGCGTACATATATGTATAGAGACCCGAGGTGACAGAGTCCCCCTCAGTCATTCTCAGCCTTACTTTTTGAGATAGGCTCTCACTGAACCTGGAGAACATTGATTGAACTAAACTGCTGATCGGTGAGCCCCAGGCACCCTCCTTTCCAGCTGAAGGTTGATAGACGCACACTGCCTCACCCAGCTTTTCACTTCCGAGGTGGGATTTGAACTCAGGCCCTCTGCTTTCATGGCAAGCACACCTACAACAGTGTATCTCCCCAGCCTGAGAACCCTGCTTTTCTTTTTTAATAAGGCGGCCCAAAAAATCTTTTAAAAATGTTAGTCGAAGCAGATGAGCTCTCAGCTTCACAGCCTGCAGTGGTTTCTGCAGATCAAAGGGGATTCTCTGGAATCTTTGCCAGATGGGTCATGAAGAGATCCCTGGGGTCACACAGGTCAGAGAGAGATCCCTGGGGTCACACAGGTCATGGAGAAATCCCTGGGGTCACACAGGTCATGGAGAAATCCCTGGGGTCACACAGGTCATGGAGAAATCCCTGGGGTCACACAGGTCATGGAGAAGCCCCTGGGGGATCACACATGTCAGGGAGAGATCCCTGGGGGATCACACAGGTCAGGGAGAGATCCGTGGGGTCACACAGGTCAGGGAGAGATCCCTGGGGTCACACAGGTCAGGGAGAGATCCCTGGGGTCACACAGGTCAGGGAGAAGTTCCTGGGGTCACACAGGTCAGGGAGAGATTCCTAGGGTCACACAGGTCAGGGAGAAGCCCCTGGGGTCACACAGGTCAGGGAGAGATCCCTGGGGTCACACAGGTCAGGGAGAGATCCCTGGGCTCACACAGGTCAGGGAGAGATCCCTGGGCTCACACAGGTCAGGGAGAGATCCCTGGGCTCACACAGGTCAGGGAGAGATCCCTGGGCTCACACAGGTTAGGGAGAAATCCCTGGGGTCATACAGGTCATGGAGAAGTCTTAGGGGATCACACAGGTCATGGAGAAGCCTTGGGGGATCACACAGGTCATGGAGAAGTCCTTGGGGGGGGATACAGGACATGGAGCGATCCCTGGGATCACACAGTTCATGAAGAGGTCCCTGGGATCTACCCATCACCTCACTCAAACTGCAGTCATGGTCAGGCATGGTGGTGCAAACGTTTAATTTTAGCACCCCAGAATGCTAAAGCAAGAGGATTGTGAGTTCCTGATTACCCTAGTGTGTATCGCTCCTTCAGAGCCAGCCTGGGCTACATAGTGAGTTTGGAGGGAGCTTGGGCAGCAAAGAAAGGCACTGCCAGTGTAAAATATGAAGGGACAAAGAAAAGCAGCATTTCCCCTCTCCTAGCATGCTGCCCCCTTTTCTACACCAGACATTTGCTGCCCCTCCCTCTAGAGCAGGGGTCTTTGTGTGCTCATTCCTCAATATGTTCAAACACTAGCCCACAGAGCGGCCACCTTCGCCCACCCTCTCCCTCATGCCACCCACTGCTGCCACACATCCACCCCCTGACCCCTCTGAGACCCTCAGGTGACTCCTCAGTGAGAATAAGACCTCCTTCCCTCTCACCCACCCCTTCCCCCCAGTGCCTAAAGCCCCGTGTATGTGTTGATGGCGAGGCCTTGTTGAGGGTGGCTAGCTCATGGCTCTCAATACCTTTCTGGTAGAATGGAGCCATTAGATATTTGGATTTTTCTATTTAACATGGGGCATTAGGCAATTCTTGTCTCACCTGGGAACCTATCTGAACCACTGTTGTACGTGTGTCTGTCTGTCTTTGAATCTGTGTGTGTGTGTCTGAGTACATGTAAGCGACACTTCTGTTTCCGAAAGAAATGAGCCAGACACAGGACAGACTGTGAGGAGAGAGAAATACAAGGCCTTAATGGCTACTGCTTCCCAAATTGTCCCCTCCTCCCCCACAGCTTCTCAGTGGACCATATGGGTTGTGGTTCACACCTATAATCTTAGCACTTGGCACGCTGAGGCGAGAGTTCAAAGCCAGTCTGGGCCACATAATGAACTCCTGGCCAGCCTGAGCTGCGGTGTGGGGCCCCTGTCTGTGAAGGGACAGGAGGAGGAAGGAAGTGAATGAATGAAGAAAGGGAAAGAAAAAAATCTCTACTCCAAAGCCTAATGAACATAAAAAATGCAGCTGGATTGAGGGTGACCATAGCTGATGCTCGGGCTGGAGAGTGAGGATCAGCCTCACTGTAAAACATTGAGGATTGTCCACCCAGGTGCCCTGGCCACCCAGAAATGCCCAGCTTGCCACTTACAAAGTCACCTCATGCAAAGTCCCAGATCTTGTGGCACCTGGGCCCACCTTCCGAGCACCCCTTGGCCACATCCTGCCCCCTCATTTACTGCCGGACCACGAGCAGGAACATAGGGCTTTGGAGGACGCAACCGAGCATCAGCCAGGTCAGCGGGTTCAGGCCCTGGCCTTCCCATTGGCAACAAGTTCTGGCGCCACTGGGAAGAAAATGGAAATCGCTTTGAAAGCCTTTCACGGACTTTTAACTGTGCTTGAGCCGCCGGCTCCTGGATTAGAGGCCTTTCGGCGCCCCCTGCTGGTTGGTGTCTTCTGCTAAACTCTTCCGGTCACCACAACGGTGCGTGATGTCTTTGCTCCCAGGAACCAAAGGCCGATCAGAGCTAGAGAGCTGTTGTAACCGACGAGCTCAGTATCCCAGAGAGTACAAGACCCTCTTGGGAGAGGAAAGGGATGTCCCAAACCCTAGGAACACACAGTAAAGCCTCCCAAACTGCCCACCATATCACAAACAGGGTGCCAGACTTCAAGAAACGGCTTCACGCTCTCCCCACCCCACTTACACACAGAGATTTGTGCCAGTTTAGCTATTTTTAATATCGGTGGCTATTCGTAGCACAAAGGGGCTCTTGGTTGTGCCAAAAACATCCCTAAATAGCAAGTGCTCTTGGTCTATTCAAGTGTGATTTACATGTGGAGAACAGGAGCTTCTCTCTCCACTGAGACCAGCTGGCAAGGAGGAAAGAACAAGGTCTGGAGAGCTATGGAAGCCTGCAGCTCAGAGTATAACTCACCCAAGTGCAGACTCACCCAGGCACAGACTTACCAGGTGCAGGCTCACCCAAGCGCAGACTCACCCAGGTGCAGGCTTGCCCAGGTGTAGACTCACCAGTGCATACTAGGCCAGGTGCAGGCTCACCCAGGTACAGACTCACCCAGGTGCAGACTCACCAGTGCATCCTAGCCCAGGTGCAGACTCATCCAGGTGCAGGCTCACCCAGGTGCAGACTCACCCAGGTGCAGGCTCACCCAGGTGTAGGCTTACCCAGGTGTATACTTTGCCCAGGTGCAGGCTTAGCCAGGTGCAGGCTTACCCAGGTGCAGACTCACCAGTGCATACTAGGCCAGGTGCAGGCTCACCCAGGTACAGACTCACCCAGGTGCAGACTCACCAGCGCATACTAGCCCAGGTGCAGACTCATCCAGGTGCAGGCTCACCCAGGTACAGACTCACCTAGGTGCAGGCTCTTCCAGGTGCAGACTCACCCAAGAACAGACTGGCCTGGTTGCGAACTAACCTATATGGCATCATCAACCCCTACCCAGATCCACAGATATTATGTAAAATGCAGTAGATCTGCCCCAAGACAATTTTATTCATTTTCTTCTTTTCACGTGTACACCCACTCTCATGTACAGGGCTCATGTATGCATACATGCCTGCATGTACACAGAAGCCCTAGGTTAATGTTGGGACTCTCCACAATATTGTTTGAGGCAGGATCTCTCTGTGAAACCCAGAGCTCTCCCTGAGACTCTCACTAAGCAGTTTGCTCCAGAGATCCCATGTCCCCACTTTCTGAAGCTAAAATGGACAATGGACCACCACGCCCAGCTCATGCTCAGTGGGTCTGGGAGATGTGGACCTGTACTCTTATGTGCAAAGCGAGCCCTTTAACCACTGAGCCATCTCCCCAGAAGAGAGGAAGAGCCCCTGCACCTGGAGTTACAGAGGGTTGTGAGCCAGCCTGTAGGTGCTGAGACTTGAACCTAGGTCCTCTGGAAGAACAGCCAGCGGTCTTAATGCTGAGCCATCGCTCTAGCCCCAGCCTTAAGACTTTTTAATGGACCAAAATAATCACACTTTGAGTATATTACTTATTTACTAGCTGCGATCTTTTTCATTCTTTGGTGGTGCTAGGGATTGAACCTAGAGACTCCCACGTGCTGGGTGGTGTTAGGTCTCAAGTAGTCCGTATGTCTTCCCCCAGAGGTGAGAAAAATGATTCCTTTGGGCATCAAAGGAATGGAGATGGGAACTGGTTTCACCTGTAGTCCATACTGAGCTAATTTCTGGATATAAGGACTGCCTGGGACCTAACAGGCAAGGGGCTGCCTGAGCTAACAGGTAAAGGCTGCAGCTCCAGCTCCCTTTTTACTTTGCTTTTCTATTATGAGACAGTATCTCACTAGCCTGCTTAGGTTGGTCTTGAACTCAGTAGCCAACATACCTCAAACTCGCAATTCTCCTGCCTCAGCCTTTTCTGTGACTATAGATTTAAAGACCTCTGCTAAGGACTAGCAAAAATTATTTTTCTTTTCTTTTTTTTTCTTTTTCTTCCTTTTTTTGTTTTTGTTTTTGTTTTGTTTTGTTTTTGAGATGGGGGTCTTACTATATAGCCCTGGCTATCCCAGAACTCTATTGAGACCAGTCTGGACTCAAACTCACCGAGATCTGCCTGCCTCTGCCTCCTAAGTGCTGGGATTAAAGGCATACATTACACCTGGAACTGGAGGTCAGAACTGGGCATCAGATGCCCTGGAACTGGAGTTGAAGATAGCCATGAGCCATCATGTGGGTGCTGGGAACCAAACTCAGAGCAGCCAGTGCTCTTAACCACTGAGCCAGCTCTCCAGCCCCAAGAATTTATTCTTTTGGTTTAAGTTTTATTTTATTCTGTGTGTGTAGATGTTTTGCCTGCATGTGTATCTGTGTATTGTGTACACGCAGTAGCCAGAAGAGGGAATCTTATTCTCTTGGAACTGGAGTGACAGGTGATTATGAGCTGCCTCACAAGTGCTGGGAATCGAACCTGGGTCCTCTGCAAAAGCAGCAAGGGCTCTTCACTGAGCCATCGCTACTGCCCCAAGAATTCGTTCTTGAAGCACACGGGCCTCCTGAACTTGAAACACACAGACCAGATCAGGTGTGACCCGATGCATGGATTCTCCCTAGAGCCTCTCACTTGCACACACTTGATGCATCTACGCACGAGAGGCCCCGATCCTCTGGCTGGCCCTTCCTTCTACTACAAATGGACCTTGCTTGCAAAAGAGAACAGAGGGCCAGCGAGAGGGCTCAGTGGGTAAAGGTGCTTGCTGCCAAGCCTGACAACCTGAGTTCGATCCCTGAGACCAACAAAACAGAAGCAAAGAACCAAGCCACTTAAGTTGTCCCCCACACATATACCATGGCAAGCACATGCCACTGTCACCACTAAGTGTGTGCGCACACACACACACATAAAATAATTAAGAGAACATGGAATTCTATGAGAAATGATAAATAGAGCTTCATAAATCAGAGACATCCTGCCTGTGACTACAGTGAGCAGCTGGTTCCTGAGAGACTCCTGGTGGATACTAAAGGACATGGCTAGCAACTAGCAACTAGCTAACCCGGGAACCCTGAAGTGCCCTCCTTCGTCAAGAACTCACGACATACTATGTGCCAGCCACTGTCATGGGGATAAAGCCACAGCCATAGTAGATAAATGTCCTGTGTCACGGTGTCCCTACTATCCTAGAATACATCACTAGTCACAGAAGTAAGAAAGTAAAGGATTCAGTGCCAGGTGGTGGTGGTGCACGCCTTTAAGCCCAGCACTTGGGAGGCAGAGGCAGGCGGATTTCTGAGTTTGAGGCCAGCCTGGTCTACAGAGTGAGTTCCAGGGCAGCCAAGGCTATACAGAGAAATCCTGTCTCGAAAAAACAAAACAGGAAGGAAGGAAGGAAGGAAGGAAGGAAGGAAGGAAGGAAGGAAGGAAGGAAGGAAGGAAGGAAGGAAGGAAGGAAAGTGGGGGAGGGGCAGGAAGATATGGGGGACAGATACATCTCAGACAAAATAGCAGGTTGTGACTGGGCTCAGGGCTTGGGAGATGAGAAGGAACCAGCACAGAAAACTGAGCTGGGAACACCAGAGAGGCCATGAGAACTTGGGGACCAGCCCCAAGAAAGGAGGTGAGCCATCACAAGTGTGATATCCCTGGCCCAAGACCTGGTGGTTGGCTCTGTGATGGAGAGCTGACTGGTGCGCTTGCCCAAAGCTATGGAGTGAGTGCTGGGCATGCACCACAGCAGACCAGAGCCAGGGAGCATGGGAGGACGCCTCTGCAGCCCGGAGAGACAGACCAGGGCAAAGGAAAGACAGAGTGGTGATCTTTGTCCCACGACCCGCCCTGTTCCCTGCAGCCGATCGACTATCTTCGTGCGTCTCCACACCAACGGGAATCAGGAGCTGCAGTACCAGCCAGGGGACCACCTGGGTGTCTTCCCTGGCAACCACGAGGACCTGGTGAATGCACTCATTGAACGACTGGAGGATGCGCCCCCTGCCAACCACGTGGTGAAGGTGGAGATGCTGGAGGAGAGGAACACAGCTCTGGGTGAGGCTTCCGGCTGCACCTGCTAGAAAGGCTAGGAGGGTCTTGGCCCCTGAAGGGGCAGAGCAGCTGCCAGGGCATGGTTAGCCTATCCGGAGGGCTTCCTACCTCACTCCAGCCAATAAATGTGTCCGCAGTAGCCTCCCTCCCTCCTTCCCTTCCTTCCTTCTCTTCCTCCTTCCCCTCCTTGCTTCTGTTCTTTATCTCCCTCCCCCTTCTCCCTCCCCCTTCTCTCTCCCCCTTCTCCCTCCCCCTTTTCCCTCCCCCTTTTCCCTCCCCCTTCTCCCTCCCCATTCTCCCTCCACCTTCTCCCTCCCCATTCTCCCTCCCCTTTTCCCTCCCCATTCTCCCTCCTTCCTTCTCCCTCCCACTTCTCCCTCCTT
>JAPYYD010005285.1:0-12282 GCA_028551405.1 Uromys caudimaculatus | reverse complement strand
AAAAAAATCATCAGATCCTACTACAAAGGCCTATACTCAACAAAACTGCAAAATCTGGATGAAATGGACAATTTCCTAGACAGTGTGTGTGTTTTAAAGAAGCCAGTTAAGAATGTATTTGAAGGGAGGGCCAGGCAGCTTCTTTGGAATGACCTTATCCTTACAGGAGTAATTGGCCAAGAAAGAAGACTGACCATATGTGCCAAAGAGAAGAGGTTGCCATAGAAGTAATATCTGGTTATTCTCTGAGAATTATTTAATGTTAACCCAAGGTATTTATATCTACATTCAGGGGAAAGTAAAGAAATTTTGAATAAGAAAGAACCAGGCTTTCATTTAAAGCTGTCACAGGATGTCTCCAAAGCATGTACAATATAGCACGTAAGTCAAAGAGAGAAAGACCATTAACAGAGCTTGGGTAAAAGCTTTATGGATGGCTAAGATCTCCAGGAAATCAGCATGGTCAAGGGATCCTCAAAATTCCTAATCAGAGTATGAAACTGAAGACAATTTGCTCTGAGCAAGACAATTATTATTTATTTAAAAGTATCTGTTATAGCAGAAAACATAGTTGTTATAGTCTGCTCAAGTTTTTGGAAATTAGATCCTCATCTGAGAGAATTATGACAGAGATAAGGGTCTCCATCCATAACTACTGTGATTTACCATGGTAGAAGGAGAAAATGAGAAGGAAGAGGAAGGGAGACAGAGGAAAGACACCATGCCAGGTTTCTCTCCTTCCATGAGTATTGCTGGTGCTGGGAACATGAACATGGAGAATAAGCAACTTTAGTTCTTCTGTTGTGTACATGGGAGTGATGGTGCTGATATATACAGGGACAGGTTTCTTCTGTGACTGGCAAATGAAGATATGTGCCCAGCACATTTTGTTCTCAACAAGAAGTACAGGCTCACTTCACCCCCCCCCCAAAAAAAAAACCCTCAAAATCTTACAGGGACAGAAAGGATTTTTGTAAAAGTGTCTTTCATTCAGCTGATTTAATTGTCACCTACAAGTACCTCTGTCTGCTATCCTAGGCATAGTCCTGGGAGCATCTACCCTCCATATAATGTAATCTAAGCCTAGAATGTTTTCAGCCTCTGAGACTTACTGCTAAATAAGCTCACACCTACCTAGTTCTTTCTGATCTCTGGCTGGCTAGTTCAACTCAATTGGACATCTCAAAACTTCTCTCCAAGCTTACTGATTCAGTCTGGCTTCTCTCTCAACTTTTTCTGAATTGTTCTGCATGGTCTCAAACTACATGTAGCATTCTGTTCTAATCTTCTGGCTCATTCTCATTCTCTGATCTTTACCAGTGTCTAGCTCATTCTCTCTTTTACCTGTCTCTATAAAACTACCTCCTTCCTCTCTCTCTACTGCCCCTCAAGTGGTATCTCTTTCCTCTCTCTTCTCATGAGAGTTGGGCATATCCTGTTCTGTCAAATCTTTCTCTGATTCATCACTTTGTCTGTCACTCACTTAGACATCACTTTCAAACATTGGTGCTTCCTTCTACAAACTAACTTGACCTCATTGTTTGGGATTTAAAGATGTGTACTAAGTGCACGTCTATATTCCAGCCAGAGTTATTAAAGGTATGTGCTAAAGGCTGAGCCACACTACAACTAGTGCTTTAAAGGCTGATGTCCTCCAGACATTCTAGCTCTCTAACTATACTGAATGCTTGTTGATAACTTCTAAAAAGTCCTACAAACATCTTGCTTATTCTGAGTGTTAAAAGCCATTGGTTTAAGTGGTTAACACCTGAAGTCTAAGAGCTAGGGATTAAGTAGTCTTTCTGCTAGTTATGTCTCAGGAAGAAAAAGGGACACTTTTAAAAGTGATTTTAGCCTTCATTTCTAAGTTCTTTAGTCCTCACAAAAGTTTCTACAAACGTTCTCCTCCAAAAAGTTCTCTCTAAAAAGTTCTCTCTGCTTTTTAATTCTCCCAATCTTGTGAGATATTTAGGGTTCCTGTTTAATAATAAAACATTTACCTGTCTTAAATCTAAGTCACTTTGCTTCAGTAGCTGACCTGCCTGTCTGAGTTCCTCTGAGGCCAGAAACTGCAGTCTCTGGCATTTGACACCTCATCATAAAACAGCAGGAGATTAAGTAAAGGAATAATTGCTAGAGCCCATTCCCTCTTGTCCAGATACCTCTTGCTTGTCAGGCTGGGGGAGGTTTAGAGCATTAAACTTCTATTGAACCAGGAGAAGAGAATCACACTCACAGAATGAAAACTTTTACACAAACAAATATAAATAAACACATAAATTCATATACAAATCAATTCTTACATATTAATACATCCTCATACAAACCAGTTAGGCTCAGCTACATACTTATCTCATAATTACATACGTATACATACATCCATACTTACATATGTATATAGAGCAAAGGACCAAGAGCCAGTGCAGAAAGAACTCACTCATTCTGGATGAAATCTTTATTGCTTAGAGAAAGAAAAAGCTTATACTCTTTTATTGCTAAATGAATCAAACTCAAGTCTGTAAGAAGAAAGCATTGTCCTCTTTAGTAAGACTAAGCTTGCCTTTCTATTAAGAAAAGATGTGCTCTGTCCCATAGTAAGGGGAAGCCTGCCTGCTCCTTCTGCTCTTTGCAGCTTCTTGTTTTTTCCTCTTTCCCTCTGCATTCTGCACATTGCTCTCTTAATTTTATAAGTTGCCTTATAATTTCTAAGGTATTCCACTCTGCATTCTCTTCTAATCTTGCTCTTTCCTCCTTCTCTGATGTAACAATGCCTTGCTCCCAGTGCCTTACTCTCAATGTCTTTACTCCTAATGGCCTTTACTCCCAAAAGCTATGCCATGTATTAGACCTCAAAATAGAAGCCAGTAATGGCAATCATACCTGTACTTTTAGTGGGATATAAGTTCAAGGTCAGCTTGGGCAAGATCTTGCTTCAGAGACCAACAGTGTAGCAGTAAAATATTTGAAAATTCCTGGTAATTTTGGGAGAATAAAGCTGCAACTCTGCATTTAACTGAGACTTCATTTCCTTGATAGTTTTCTGATTATATAAACATTGCTTTTTAGGCCAGATATATTCAATTATTATTATTTTTGTAAGATCTGCCTTCTTTTTTGGTTATTCATTAATTTTCCCTTTTATTAAACATAAATTCTTTTCTCATACAATATATCCTGATTACAGTTTCCCCTTTCTCTACTCCTCACAGTTCCTCCTTACCTCCCCTTCTAACTAGATCTATTTCCCTTCTGCCTCTCATTAGAAAAGAACAGGCTTCCAAGAGATAACAGTTAAATATGACAGAATAAAATAAGATAAAACAACAATCATTATTCAAAAGTTGGAGAAGCCAAGCCAACAGAAAACTAAAAGGACACCAAGAAAAGGGAAAAATATCAGAGGCCCAATTGTTTACAAGTTGAAGAGTCCCATAAAAGTACTAAACTGAAAACTATAGTATATCTGCCGAGGACCTGGTGCAGACTAATGTAGGCCCTGCAATTGCTGTTTTTGTCTCTGTAAATTCATATGAGCTTTTCTCAGTTGTTTTAGATTGTGCTCCTGGTGTCCTCTGTCTCCTCTTCCACCCTAACTCTTTCTACCTCCACTTTCTCAACATTCTCTAAGCTCTGAAGGGATTTAATGAGACATCCCATTTTTTTACAGTTCTCCTTTCTCTTCTTGATTTTATTTTTATTTTTGGATATTTACTTTATATATATTTCAAATGTTTTCCCCTTTGGAAACCCCCTATTCCATTCCCCTTCCCCCTGCCTCTATGAGGGTGCTCCCCCATCCATCCACCCACTCCCATATGAAGCCTAAGAAGAAGGAAGACCAAAATGTGGATGCTTCAGCGTTTCTTAGAAGGTTGAACAAAATACTCACAGGGGGGAAATATTGAGACAAAGTGTGGAGCAGAGACCCAACGTGTGGAACAAGAAACTGCCCCACATGGGGATACATCCCATATATAGCCACCAAACCCAGACATTCTTGCTGGGAAGTACTTGCTGATGGAAGCATGATAAGCTGTCTCCAGAGAGGCTCAGGCAGAGCCTGACAAATACAGAAAGAGGCAGATGCTTGCAGCCGACCTTTGGACTGAATGTGGGGTACTGGTTGGAGGAGTTGGAGAAGGGACTGAGGTGCTGAGGGGGTTTGCAGCCCCATGGAGAGAGCAACAATGTCAACTGGCCAGACGCCCTGGAGCTCCCGGAGACTGGACCACCAACCAAAGAATACGCATGGAGGGACCCATCGTGCTGGCCACACATGTGGCAGCGGAGGGCCTTGTTGGCCATCAGTGGGAGGAGAGGCCCTTGAGCCTGAGGGTGTTAGATGACCCAGTGTAGGGGAATGCTAGGGAGAAGGACAGATTTTTGATAAAATGTTTTGTGGTTGAGGTGGTGTTGGTGTTTACATTTCTTTTTTAGTAACGTGAAGAGTGAATTTTTTCTGTGTTAAGACACTAGAACACAGAGGTGAAGTTTCTCTATAGGCACCAGCTTGACCTCTTCATGTTCAGTGAGTTGTGTGGGCATTGCCTTCCACAATGGGGTCCTGCTTTTAGTTTGTGAAGAGCAACCTATTGCCTTGGCAATAGCCTAGGTTGTTTGGAGATTTTCATGGCACCCTTTTGGCCAAGAATTCAATTGGATAAAACCCAGTAGCAGTACTAGAAGCTTTGTTTGTTGACAAGAGATGGACAGTTGGGGTTCCATTGCCCTTATTATTTGGAGATTTCATTAGGATCACCTTGGTGAACTGTAGGTTTCCATACCACCCCTCAAATGCCCTTCAGTTCCAGCTGGCTTTGCCTTCATCCCCTCCCGCAGTGCCCTCTTCCTTCTTTCCTGACCCCCCATCCTTGTGCTCCCCTCTAGTACACTCATAAATTCTATTTCCCCCTCCCGGGGAGACCAGTGAGATCTCTAGTACCTTCCTTTATACCTAGCCTTTCTGGGTCTACAGATTATAGTTTGGTTATCATTTATTTGATATCTAATATCCAGATATAAGTGAATATATACTTTGTTTATCTTTCTGTTTCTGAATTACTTTACTTAGGATGATTTTTTTTCTAATTTAATCCATTTCCCTAAAACTTCATGATGTCATTTTTTAGCAGCTCAGTAGTACTCCATTATGAAATGTGCCACATTTTCTTTATCCATTCTTTTGTTGAGGAGCATCTAGATTGTTTCCATTTGGGGGAGGGGCTATTACAAACAGAGGAGCAATGAACATGGTTGAACAAGTATCTCAATGGTAGGATGAGGCATCCTTTGGTCATATGCCCAAGAGTGGTGTAACTGCATCTTGAGGTAGATTCCCATCTTCCTGAGAAACCACCACACTAATTTACATAGTGGCTATGAAAGTTTGAACTCCTCCCAGCTATATAGGGTTGCTCCCTTTGCTCCATATTCTTGCTGGAATGAGCTGTCATTTCTATTTATTTTTATCCTAGCCATTCTGGCAGGTGTAAGGTAGAATCTCAAAGTAGTTTTGATTTACATTTCCCTGATAGCTAAGGATGTTGAACATCTCTTTTTAAGTGTTTCTCAGTCATTCGAGTTTCTTCTTTTGAAAATTCTGTTTAGATCTGTACCCTATTTTTAATTGGGTTATTTGGATTTTTGATTTCAAATTTCTTCAGTTCCTTATGTAATTTGGATATTAGTTCTCTATTAGATGTGTATTTGGTAAAAAATCCTTTCCCATTCTGTATCCTGCTGCTTTGTCAAAGTGACAGTGTACTGTGTCATGTATAAGCTTTTCAGTTTCATGAGGTTCTAAATGTAATCCACTAGATAAACAAACTGAAAGAAAATAACCACATAATCATCTCATCATATGTAGAAAAACACTTTGACAAAAATCCATCACCCCTTCACGATAACAAGCCTAGATAGATTAAGATTACAAGAGACACACAAACATAATAAAGGTAGTTTATAGCAATCCTATAGCCAACATCAGTTTAAATGGAGAGAAACTCAAAGCAACTACACTAAAATTAGGAACAAGATGAGGTTGTTCACTATCTCCATACTTATTCAGTATAGTACTTGAAGCCTCAGCTACAGCAATTAAAAGAAGTCACTTAACGAAGATCAAGAGAATACAAATTGGAAGGGAAGTCAAAGTATCCTTATGATAGTACACACTAGAGAGGTTCTACAGCTGATAAAAACTTTCAGCAAAGTAGTTGAATGCAAAATTAACTCACAAAAATTCAGTAGTCCTCCTATATATAAATGACAAATGGATAAAAAAGAAATCAGGGAAAGAACATCCTTCACAACAGCCTCAAAGAATGTAAAATATCTTGCGGTGACTCTAAGCAAGTGAAAGTCTTGTATGAAATAACAAGTTTTTGAAGAAAGAAATTAAGAAGCTAGCAGAAGATGGAAAGATTCCCCCATGCTCATGTACTAATAGGATTAACATAGTAAAAATGGTCATCCTACCAAAACTGATATACATATTTAAAGGAATCCCTGTCAGTTCCAACACAATTCTTCACAGATATTGAAAAAGGACAATTCTCAGCTTCATATATAAATACACAAAAAACCAGAATAACTAAAACAATCCTGAACAATAAAAGAACTACTGGAGGTCTCACCACTCCTTATCTCAAGCTGTACTACAGAGCTATAGTAATTAAAAGAGCATGCCATTGGCATAAGAAGAGACAATTTGCTCAAAGGAATCAAACTGAAGAGCCAGACATGAATCCACACACCTATGAACACCTGATTTTTGATAAATAAGCCAGAAATACACAGTGGGAAATAAACAAGAGCATCTTCAATAAATGTTGCTGGTCTAACTAGATGTTTGCATGTAGAAGAATGCAATAGATCAATATTTATCACCATGCATAAAACTCAACTCCAAATGTATCAAAGATTTCAACATAAAAGCCAGGTACATTGAACGTTAGAGAAGAGAAGCTTTCAACTTTTGTTCACTAAGTCAACTCCTTGTTGGCACAGGAGAAGACTTCCTGTACAGAACAGCTTTAATTCAGGACTAAAATCTACCTTCTTATTTTAGGCATTGATATCATAGCTGCATTATTTTGCCCTACTCCACATAGAGAAAAGTTTGCTTGAAATGTCTCCTTCTTCTATTGTTAATTTGAAATTGTAATCCTCAGAAAGAGATTACAACAGGTTACCAGGGATGAGGGACGGTAATACCTGAATAGCTGGTATATTTCAGGTACGATAAGTTATTACAGTGAGATAAGAAAAAGATTTAATGCCCACAAAGAGAAGACATGAAAATGTTGATGAAATATATAAAAGATCTTTAACATAAGACAAGTTACACAGAGAGTCACCAGCAGAATGAAACACAAAAAATTACTTTTATTTTGTCAAAGTGAAATATTTCATTTAAGGTGTAGAGAACATTTAATCTGATGAAAGCAATTAATCTATTACAGGAAGTCTTTAAGAGAAGAGTTTTTCATTAAAGCATGTAGTTTATGTTCTAGAATATTAGACTTAACTGCTAACGAACTGTTATTAATCCAGACAATCTATATTTTCTGTAAGCACTTCTCTTAATAAAACTGGAAAAGGAATAAATACATTCATTTTGTGTGACATATAGAAATTTTCTAAGTGTATTGGTATGCCATGTATATTTCCTCTCCTTCCAAATGCTATAATAATAGAAACACTAAAAAACACTCTTGTCTAATTTGGGAATAAAGTGATAATTATATTGAAATATTCATTGCTTATTCATTATTTCAAAAACTTGTACCTCCATCCAATATACACATCTTTAAGTTTCAAAGAAAAAGTATGTAAATTTTAGGGAAAATACGTAAAGAATGGTGTTAAGAAACTAAATTATAGGATCCATTCTTGAGGAAAAATAGCATAGCCATATTAATCATTTCACTTTTTACCATAATGACAATGTTCTTCACATATGTGATCTGAATCATGCAGCCAAAGTATTGTTAAATGACAGCACTGGATGAATGCATTGACCTATCCCATATTGAAGGGAAGGCAAGAGCTGCTTCCAACTTGAGAGCCAAAAGAACAAAAAAACTATCTCGGTTCACCCTTCCTTTAGAGTCTTTGGTTTGTTGAAGAATAACAGAACCAGTTGTGCCTTAGCATCATCTGAGAACTTTGACCACAGAAAAGAGGCTTGGAGTATCAGTCCTCAGTGTAATAGTACATTTTCTCTGATGCCAATGTGATGGTATATTTTATGGCTGCTTTTCAGGTAGTTTGGAAAATTTACAGAAATCAGCCAGAGGGGAGAAACCAGCAGCATTTTAGACATAGGCTAACTCTGCCTTCCAGTTGTGCTGACTGGCATTGGGGAAATTCCTTCATAAAGTGGCTATGGAGAAGACTGATGGCCAGTCCTCTCTCATTTACCTGGCCATTTTTGGATTACTGAAGGCCAAAGTACCACATAGAGTGCATTTGAACTGAAATAGTAGTTAGGAAAAAATTAAACTTAATGCTCAAGAAAAATTAACATACATTAAAAATAGCACTGTCTGAGAAAAGAGAATAGTCTAACTGGAACCAGGGTCTGGAATCCCCTTTTTATCTTCCAGGTACCTATGTGACCTATTTACCTTCAGAAGGGAAGCCAGGCTTTTCTGACATTTTATCTTTCAATTTCTTTGAGTATGTGAGAGAGTTTGTGCCTTGCAAAATGGAAATGGAGCATTCAGACTTCAGCCATCCCCAAAAGTAGATAGGAGAGCAATGACATTCATTTGGAAGAAAATTATTGTGGATTCTATTTTTCTTATTATCATTCTGTTTTCTTTCAACCACATTTTAATATCATTCTTTACCATTGTGAGATTTGGATTTATTTTGCCATTTTTGAAAAATGCAACACATTTCGGCTTTATCTTACTTAAAGAGCCCAGATATGAGAGCAAAGAAAGGTGGTCCGCCTTTCTGAAAAGGAGGGAAATCTTTGTAGACAATCATGGGAAAGGATGCTCCCAAGTGGCTATATTTGGGGTGTTAACTTTCGTCCACAATGCTCCATTCTATCTGTCTTTCTGTAGAAGAGTTTACTATTATTTCTGAAGTCTGGATTCTTTTCTGTTGTTGTTCTGTTAATTTCATTGACTCAACACTAAGCCTGTAGGGATTTCATTGTATCTCTATATTTGTGATATTTCATTTTTATGTGTCTCAAAACTGTCCATTTTATAATGTTGCTAATAATGATTAGTCTGAATTCTGCCATTATTCCGTATTGTTGTCTTTCAAAGAGTAATAAATGCCTTTAATGTATATGCTACTTTCCCTGTCAGCAGGGTATATATGATTAGTAAACTAATAGTGTATACAAAAGCCTCCATGCTAAATTATTTGCTATAAGCTCTGGAATCAGAGAATATCCAAAAAGATACAAAATTGCTATTTAAAAATTAAACCAAACTGGAACTTAGGAAGTGGCTTAGTCAGAAAGTGCTTGCCTTGCAATCTCAAAGACCTGTGTTCAATACCCACAATCCAATTAAAAATAAAAATAAAAAATATAATCATGGTGGTGCCCATGTGTGCACACACTTGTAATCTTGGCGATGGAAGGTAGCAACAGTCAAATCCTAGAGTCTCACTGGCCAGTCAGCCTAGCCTACTTGGTGAACTCAGCCCAATGAGAGACCTGGATTCAAAAAAAATTTGATTGCACCTGCAGGAAAATATTGGTCTCTAGTCTCTGCACATGCACACACATACACACACACACACACACATACACACACACACACACACACACACACACACACACACTACATATACATGCACACAAAATATTGCAAAGAGCTGACTTTATTCCTCTAGCATGATATGTATGTCCTGTAAGGGGCTATGTAAAACCTCCATTCTAAAGTTTTACAGAAAATTGACACCCATGACTGAAAGAGAAAAAGAGGCATTGAGCACATTACCCATTCTTTCAAGAGGTCAATTGATTATTTGTGTTTGTTTGACCGAATATGTAAGATATTGGTAAAGCCACAATACCAATGGGAACTTCAGGAGAAAACAGTGCTCTCCCATTGCTCGTTCTCCTTTATCCACTGTGATTCTGTGGGGGTTATTCTGAAACTCATGTGAACTGCAATAACTGAGAGCAATTCAAAATAAGATGTAGACATGCAGATTCTGTCCTCTGAGGTTCAACTGATGGCTCTACCTATTGCTTCTCTATGTACATTGACTTTGACATTCCTTTAAATAAATTTCTGCTTGGGGATGCTCCCTTAAATTGGTTGTAACACCCTAGTGATTTCCTCATTTATAAGGTAAATAAAATATTCAACTTGTATTCATTTTTATGTCTGAATAACAGTCACAATTTTACCTATTTCAAAAACTGTCTCTAACAATAAAACAGTGAAATAACACGAAGACTATGAAGGCATTCTCCAATAAAATTAAAGCAAAATAATTCTTACATAAGCATAGAAATAACACAAAGAGAATGGGTCTTTCTTAATTAAATCTAATCAAAATAATTTTACATCAGCATAGACCTTTTGTGCACATACTCACCCAATTTTTTGAGGGTTTGTTATATTCTCTCTTCCTTCAGAATTATGTGTGTCCTTGATTGGTTCTCTTAAGATTATGCAATGAACTTTTCATTACTGTCGACCAAGTACCAGAATTAATAGTCACTTCATCTTATTGACAAAACCAGATTTTCCTCATTGTAAAAGCATCATATTTGGTTGAGATAGTCTTGACTCAAGAATGTCTGAGGTAATCTGGCTGAAATACATAATTATCATATTCACATCTCCTTCACCCAGTAATTGATTGATGATCCATATATGAACTAAAGTTGGTCCATAAAACTAAAAGTCAGTTGTTTGTACAGTACCTACAGAAAATAATATAAGGGGTTTTGAGCTACTGAGAGAAATAAAAGCTGATCAACAGGAAAGAAATCCTTAAAAACAGATCTGAGTCTCTGGAAGGAAAAGTAGAGAGAAAAAAATAAAGACAGTCCCCTATCATCAAAGCTGCTGAACCACTGTGTCATACTTCCCTGAAACTTGCTTGGCCCCTGAACTTCCTGGCCATATGAGTGAGTCAATTTGTGTCTGTGTGGGTGCATGTGTGCTTGATGTGTGTCTGCATGTGTACGTGCAGGTTTTCTGCGGGTAGGTAGAGGTAAGAGTTTTGATTTTAGATTTGTTATTCTCCTGTTCTCTACTTCATTTTTTGTTATTGTTTTGTTTGTTTGTTTGTTTGTTTGTTTGTTTTGAGACAAGGCCTCTCACTAGACTCAAAGTCTACTGAGTTCTCTGACCAGTGAACTCCAGAGCTCTTCTTGTCCCTGCCCCAATCCAGACTCAACCATACTAGGATTGCAGACCCGCTACCCTGTTCAGATTTTCTATTGGTGCTAGGATACAAACTCACATTCTCACCTTGCACACACACACACACACACACACACACACACACACACACACCCTACTGAGTTTATGTTTGCTATTTGTGTGTATATGGCTTCCAGGCTAACCACTTTACACTAGACAACCAATGAGGAGACACACCCCTGGAACGGACTAACACCCTGCTCCCAGCAGTCAGGAGTTGCCTGTAGTTCTTTGTCTAGGGTGGGACCCCATGAAATTTCCCCCCTTTCACATTACCATCTTCACTGATATTGCTATTGTTCCAGTCATGTTTATGTAGCCATTTCTAGCAGAGACTGTCTTGAGTGTTTATTCTGAGTGAGAACCTGTGACTTACCATTTTTTAAGACCTCATGGAGCTCACCATGTCTCATAGTGGTCACTCAAAAGCATTTTTGAATTTTAGTATCTGAGAAGATGCCTTCCTTGTTTCCAGTTTTTACACTCTGTCTCACTCCTGTTGTCTTTATACTTTACAGCCCTTTTCTCTCTAACCTGTGTCTCATTTCTCTTCTTCTCAAACTCGTGTACTTAAAGCATCTTCTTCTTATTCGTCTACTTACTACAACTATTTCACTCTGTACTTTTTAAAGTAGGTGTTTGTGTTGTTTTAATGGGGTTTTGTGAAGTTCTTAACTGCCAAAGTTTTTCTTTGGTGACATACGAATAAAGATTTTGCATAAAAAGTACCAACCTGATTTTATCCACTCATCAGAATCATTGCTACTCTGAGCACTTTCTACTCCATTTGCTCATAAATTGCTCTACTAGATTTCTTTTTTTGTTTTGTTTTTTTGGGTTTTTTTTGTTTGTTTTTGTTTTTTTTTTT
>JAPYYD010005284.1:0-12283 GCA_028551405.1 Uromys caudimaculatus | reverse complement strand
GCCACCATGTGGTTGCTGGGATTGAACTCTGGACCTCTGGAAGAGCAGCCAGTGCTCTTAACCACTGAGCCATCTCTCCAGCCCAGGTCTTTTTTTTTTTAAGGGCTTCTTAAAATATTTTCCATTAGTGACCCTTTGTTCTTGAGAATTTAAAAAGTCATTTTATTTAATGTGTATGGGTGCTCTGCCTTCATAATGCTTGTGCCCCTCTGTGTTCCTGGATGCCTTAGGAAGTGTTGGATCCCCTGGGATTGGAGTTACAGATGGTGTGAGCTGCCATGTGGGTTCTGGGAACCTCACTCAGGTCCTCTGTAAGAGCAGCCAGTGCTCTGACTCCCAAGCCATCTCTCTATCGCCAAGTTTTTTAAAAATTATTTTTAATTATGTTGTGGGCATCCGTGCAGCTAGCTGTCCACAGAGCCAGAGAGTGACCTCTGGAGTTGGAATGGTAGGTGGCTGAGACCCACCAGATGTGGGTGCCAGGAACCAAACTCTGTTCCTCTGGAAGAGCAGTGCATTGTTTTAACCACAGATCCATTTCTCTAGCCCCTTGCCTCAGAAATTTTTGTGAACCATCATGTAGTAGGTACATAAAATAGGCATGCAGATCTAACATTTACTGATAATGTATCACGGATAAATTAATCCAATGGTTTAGTACATATATAAAATCTTATTTGCTTGTTATTATTGTATGTGTGTGTGATAAGTGTGTGGCATGTTACAGAGCACGGGTCGAGGTCAGAGGTCAATTGTGTGGTGCCAGTTCTTTACGTCCACTTTTACATCAGTTACAGACATTGAGCTCAGGTTGTCCAGCTGGCATGGCTGGCGGTTTTTACCCATTGTGTCATCTCACCGGCTCAATTTTTATCATCTATTAAAAATGAATGCAAAATTATATACTAATGATATGGAAATTCTTGTTTACATAAAGAACACTGTCTTTGGGGCTGGAGATGGCTCAGTGATTAAGAACATTTATTGTTCTTGCAGAAAACCTAGGTTCCGTTCTCAGCACCCCTGGTAGGCAGCTGATAACTACAGCTAAAGGGGATCTGATGCCCTCTTCTGTCCTCTGTGGCACCTGCACACACATACATAAAATAAAATAATTCTTCAAAAAATTGTATCGTAGCTGACTTTGATACTGTACTATATGGATCATCTTCAAAGTTTTTCAGAAGTGACTGTTTATTGAGTTTGTAATTGTTAATGCTGAGGGTACATCCTTGTATGATACATAGTACAAAATGGCAAAATGTTTAGAGCCGTTTCAGAAATTGTTGGAAAGTCTATTCTAATTCCAATTCATTTAAAGATATTTTCAAATAACACTCAAGTCAATGACTCTTAACAAAAAAATTTTAAAATCAAATATTTTAACACAAGTCAAAGCAAAGACATGCTGAGGAATGATGGTAGGGAGGTATAGCAAGTCTGTTTTCTGTAATCAAAGCATTAAGTTTAATATGTACAATAAACACTGCAATTGACTACATACAGTGGTCTTGACTGGGCCAGGTTGCTTCAGGCAGTGTCCTGGAAATACAAACATGCAAACTGTAAAGTCCCACTGTGTGAGGACATGAGCCTGCACACTGTAGAGTCCCACTGTGTGAGGAGGTGAGCATGCAGACTGTAAAGTCCCACTGTGTGAGCATGTGAACATGCACACTGTAAAGTCCCACTGTGTGAGGAGGTGAGCATGCACATTTTAAAGTCCCACTGTGTGAGGACATGAGCCTGCACACTGTAGAGTCCCACTGTGTGAGCACGTGAGCATGCACACTGTAAAGTCCCACTGTGTGAGCACATGAGCATGCATACTGTAAAGTCCCACTGTGTGAGGAGGTGAGCATGCAGACTGTAAAGTCCCACTGTGTGAGGAGGTGAGCATGCAGACTGTAAAGTCCCACTGTGTGAGGAGGTGAACATGTAGACTGTAAAGTCCCACTGTGTGAGGAGGTGAGCATGAAGACTGTAAAGTCCCACTGTGTGAGGACATGAGCATGCACACTTTAAAGTCCCACTGTGTGAGCACGTGAGCATGCACACTGTAAGGTCCCACTGTGTGTTCAGAACCAAGGTGCAGCCAAGTCCCCTGGAGCAAGGCGGGTGAGCAGTGCAGAACACCTAGGGTCCACTGCACACTTGATTTTGAATGAACTTCTGGTCATCAAATGCTCTGAAAGCTTCTCCTGCTTCTTTTGTTGTTGGAGATTTGCCCTGGCACTCACCCACAAGGGGCTGGAACTCTCAGGTTAGGAAACTCTCCCTTAAAGTCAGTTGTGAGGATTATGGGTCTTTCAGAACTTGATACAGTTATTTATTTTGTTGTCCTCTTTTGTAAAATATGGAACATTTTAGTCATTTAAGGAGATACAGTGAAAAACATAACAACTTTGCACATTTATTGCATTTGAAATGTAACTCAATGAATGGTATTTTCCTTTTCTTAATAATCACAACAATACCAGGTCTCTTGTTTTCATCAAGTTTATTTCATCATTTTAATTTTTTTATTGTCTTAAGGAGGCCAGCTGTGTATCATTGGCACAGGCACTAAGGTGCGCACTGTGGGAGTCTCAGATCAATACGAATTAGCAAATGTGCAAAGCAATTCTAAACACAGGGTTGGGGGGCAAGACTGGTAAAGTCTTACCTCACTTGACTCTAGATAACAGTTGTGTCTAGCACCAACTCTCCCACTCTTCCTTCTGAGAAAAATGACTTTCTAAACCCCACTATAGAGCAAAGGAAAGAGCCACATTACCTGTCCACACTGAGAGCACAGAGATTCAAGACGGTGATGCCCACGGAGGACTTCTGCAAAAAGGGGAAGAGCTTGCAGAGAAACACTCCAAAATCATTGTGGTCAAAAGGCCAGCGCCCCGCCAACAGCTGCGAAGAGGAGACAGGGGTAAGACGTGGAAAGGCAAGTAGCATCAGCCCGCTCAGAGTCCCAGTGTGGACACGTGTGACCAGACCCTTCACTTTCAAGTTCTCGCCCCGCTTCTGAATAGGATTTGAAAGAATCTTTTCCTATGATCCAACCTTACCCCATCTCTTCGTCATGTCGCAGTAAACAGTCTAATGGGCTTATCAAAATTTCCACATAAGCTTTGTCAACAGGCTCTCCACTAACATGCAGCTCTGAACTCTGACAATCTTCCCGAACTTCACAATAATTTATATGACTGTGTCTGGTGCAAGTAAAGGCACAAGGCACAATTTTGGGGGCAAATCACTCTAATAAAGACAAGGATTGTGGTTTTAATGTCGACTTGCTACAAATTAGAATCAACTGAGTAGGGGGCCTCAGCTGAGGAACTGTCCTCTTGCTTTGATTGAGGTGGGAAGGCTCACCTCTACTGACTGTTCCAGGTTGAGCACCCCAGATTTTAGAAAGAGTATTTTCACAATTCTTATCTTTTGCTAGTATGGTCTTTCTTGTTCCCCCACCCCCACCTCACCGGGGCTGGTTTACCCTGCCGAGACCAGCTTTTATTGCAGAAGAGGGGCCGACAGCACTCCAGGACCCGTTCCTGGCATCCAGCGCCGGAGTAGGACCACGGAGGCAGCAGTCACGTGGACTGAGTAACCACCACTCATCACCTCTCAATCAGGGACTGCTCTGACTGTTGAGACCCCCAGCCTCATGGACTGAGTAATGGGCGGGTTCCCAGTGTCCCAGACGTGATTTGGCCATTGCTGTTATTTTAAGGCTCACTTGGATCCTGAAAGCGAGCCCATCCTCTTCCTCTTCACTTCCTGTCTGCTTGGAGGCGGACAGTCCCCTCCTCATGCCCTGCCGCCGCTGTCATATACTGCCTCTCTAGCAGCTCAAGGCAATGAGGTGAACTGACCGCAGGTTGCGACCTCCGAAACTGGGAACCCAGACTGTCGTCTTAGCCACCACAACCTCAAGAAGGACCTACATGTTAATCTCATTCTCACAAGTACCTTTCGGGTATGGGGTAAGCTGACTTGGGAGATCTTCCAGCTCGTTCTGTCTTAGTGATAAAATGGATATAAAAGGAGGGACCTCATGGAAGCAAACAGCCTAACTCACAGACTTTCCTTTTTTTCATTTCATTTGTTTGTTTATTCTCTCTCCCCCCTCCCTCTGTTACAGCTAAAGTGTGGAGATCAGAGTTTATTGTCCTCTCTCCTATGTAAACCCAGGGAATAACAGCTCACCAGGCTTTGTGTCAAGTGCCTTTACCCACTGAATGTTTCCTCCCTCCCTCCCTCCCTCCCTCCCTTCCTTCCTTCTTTTCTTTCCTATTATTTACTAACACTTAAAATTACTTAAAATTAAACCCCAATGTTTTGAAATAGTAAACGTAAGCTGTCTAATGCTTAGACAGTGACAACTTAACAGTGACTCAGTCTATCACGGCCGGAGTCCCTACCCAAAGGCCACCTTTGCTGATGGTGATGTTTTCTTTCAGGAAACGTACATTTCACATACATTGGGGTTTTTTTTAAACCAATGGGAACATATGTAAAAATACTTTAAAATGTTTACTGTGTTCTCTTTTCTGGGGTAGTTTTATGGAAGGCACTGTTGCCTAAGCAAAAGGTCTTGTTTTTAAAAACATTTTGATGAAACAGTTTAAACCAGCACCACACTTGATTAGCAGCTATGTAGTATGATATCTAGGCCACGGAAAATAACTTTCTTTAATGTTAATAGCAATGATGGATTCCATGACAGAATAAACAAACAGCTCTGACAAGGTGTCAAGTCAAACTGGCTCAAAGGGTCATTTTGGAGTACGAGGAATCCTAGGTTATTTTTATGGCCCTAAAAAGGCCTGTGCTATGAGAAGAAGCCCATGTGGTACATAAAAGAGAGAGAGAGAGAGAGAGAGAGAGAGAGAGAGAGAGAGAGAGAGAGAGCAGCAGCTCGATCACCTGAGTCACTGACTCTAACTCAGGAATTCAGGACCACAGTTCCATGGTCTGAAGTGATAGTACACAGGCTCTGTGAGCATATTCACGCCATGATTGACTTATTATTTCCACAGGATCAGTGCTCCAAAGTAGCACTTCCAGGAAGTGGCAGCTGAAGGTACAGAGTTGGTTATCTACTTCAAACCCTACCTTGGATGAGAGGTTCAGGGAAAGCCTGGGGAAGATACATGTCCCACAGGTAAACCCTCATCTGTTTTCTTTCTCTAGAGGAGCTCACAGGAGCTCTGAGGGCAACTAAGGACAATCATATCGGGGGGGGGGGGGGCTCATGTGGTTGATTTGGATTGTACTCAATCCACACCAAAAACCAACAGGCTGTCTCTGCCTTAAACCTGCCCAGCACAGATTTACCTATAACTGTGCACAATTGCTACCACACCAGGGCCTGTTTTCTGAATGGCTACATTCCCAAGCTCCCTTTATGTCCATATCTGTATATTGTATTTTTGTGCAAAGTGGTATCTCATTCAGCATGCACACTGTCAGTTTGTGCTGCTTTTTTGGACCATGCCTGAGAACCAGAGAGCAAGGGAAAAGTCTAGAATTGGAGAGATGATGTGAAATTATGCCTTGGGATTTCTACCCATTGTAGGTAAACTAAGTCTCTGTTACAGGTTGACTTAGTGTTACTTATAGCCAACGCTGTATGCTTAGGTTTTATTCTGTAACTTGTTGCAGATTCAAGCTGATCATCAGCAGAAACACTTCTGAGAGAGAGGTCTCAATATTGGTTTTAAACAAAAATTATTAAGGGAGCTAGAAAAAAATTCAGTATTTAGGGCGTAATCCATAACTCTTAGCTGATCAACCAGGGGTAATGTGGTTTTTGAGAATATGTGACAATATTAGAATCTTCTGGGTATTAAGGACTAGGAAGGATGTTCCTGACATCTAGGGAATAGAGACTAAGAGTGTTGCTAATATCTTTCAGGGCTAATATCCCCCCAGATAACCACAAGGATGCAAGATGTTAATGCTGATGAGGTTGAAACATGACATTCCTGAGACTACACCAGAGTCTTCAGAGTGCAGACAGATGTAGGAAGAGAAGATGGATGGGGGTGGGGGGATTAGTGGCCACCGAGCAGCATCAGAGGCACCTGGAGGGCTCCTGACAACACTGATTGTTGTGTTGTGTCTCCAGAGCTTGTGACTCAGATGCTCTGGGACTGGGCTTAAGAATTGGCATTCCTAGCACACTGCCAAGAGGCTCTGATGCTGATTTGAGAACCATTACTCTAGAGGTACCATGAGTAACAAGAATAGAAGCTGGTAGTCGGTTAGACCTGGATGAGCAGGAAACAAACAAACAAACAAAACCCCAAAGCCAACCAACCAAACACACAATCCATCCATGAGGGAGAACCCATCGTAATAGTTTGGGGCTGGGCAGCTTGTGTAGCTCGCATCTCATTTCCCTCACTGCCCTAAGGACATTAGCACAGAGAGACTTCTGAAAACAGTACGGACTCTAGTGTGCACCATTTGACAGTGTGCACCATTTGACGTTGAGAGAACAATGGGTAACGTGAATAACTGTGCCGGTGTCTTTCTGTTCCAAATGTTGGCATCTGCAGCTTCTTACTCTCATCATGCCGACATTGTTTCTGTCCTTGTCCCCGCATCTTAAAACGGTACACGGAAAACCAGCAGCAGGCTTTCCTTTGTCCTGATTCCCTCCACCCCTCTGGGAAGGCCGAGCCATTTTTCCCTTTTGTCTCGCTCCGCCCATCCTAGTCGGGAATGAAGGATTTATGATTATCGTCTGCAATCGCTGAAAACCTCAACGTTTAAAGAATGCGCTCTTTCCTGGAACACGCATGATTCTGGGTCACTGGAACCAGATAGACACCAGTCTTCAAAGAGCAGGGTTCTGACGTTTCTCTCTCTCCTCCCCCCTTCCTTTTCTCTCCTCTCCCCTCCCCTCCCTGCTTTGTTATTCTCTCCCTCCATTCTTGGAGAGGGGTTGGGATATACAAGTTGCAGTAAAGAAGAATACACACCCACCAGAGCAGACTGAGGTGACCACAAAGCCCAAAACACTCAGGATAAGGCTTTTAGTGAGAGCATGAGTTCTGGCTATTGCAGACCTCAAGTCAGATGCTATAGAATCAGTCACACTCCTGGTGGGGATGAGCTCTGCTCCTCCACTATGCTCTAATTGCTTCAGGACTGAGGCAGAGCTTTCACACAAAGGTAATCAACACAGGTCATCCACACAGTTTTCTTGTCAGGCTCCTCTTGCCTCCCGAATGGGCCAAGAACTTGTAGTATGTGACATTCAGAGTAGGAGCACAATTGTTTGGCCTGACTGTGTGCACTCTCAGTGACACAGGGGACAGAGGAAGCTTCATGTCAATTGTGGACTGGAAATTACCTCTGCCATCTTTCTGACCCCTGACTTAGGGACTCTGGCTTACTCCTCTGTCTTCTCATGTCTTTCTCTACAGCAGCTACCTCAAATGGCTGGTTATCACAAGCAGCATCAGAGATAATGCACAGAGAGCTTAGCACAAGGAAAGGTCTAGAAATGTGAACTATAGCCATGGATGGCCCATGACTAGCTCTGTCTCTGGCCTCATTTTGCTAAGGAGGTTAGCTAGCTTCTGTCACTGTGAAAAATATCTGAGAGAACAAATTAAAGGGACAGTCTTATGGTGACCCGTAGTTTCAGAGGTTTGTGGCTGCTCAGCCTCATTGCCTTTGGGTCTAAGGTGAAGCAACACTTCACAGCAGAGGTGTGTGTGCTGGAGCAAGCTGCTCACTTCATGGAAGCCATGACACAAAGACAGAGGAAGAGGAGGGGACAAAGTTACACAGTCTTCTTTGAGGGCATGCCTCCAATGGCCTAACTTATTTCTAGTAGACTTTTACTGCAGAGGTTCTACCACATGATGGTGCCATGGGAACTAAGCTGTTAATGCCGTTGAGGTGCATTTAAGATCCAAACTAGAACAGATGGTATAAAAACACGTCACAGGAATCCAGTACCAGGTAGAAGCAGCCCTCACAGAAACAAAGACCCCCATCTCAAGGAATTTACTGCCTAGAAGACAGACAGAGGCCTTGGCACCCAAAGCTCTAAGCTTCTCACCAGGACCTTAGCAGGAGAGACGTGGTTTTATCGCCACCAGCACACACCCTGTTCCTCAGTGTAAACTGCAGATAAAAGACTATCTGTACCATGTGGCTGGTGTCTTAAATCAGTTGATAGGACAAATGAGTCCTATGGGGTCGGCACATGGCATACAGCAAGGGTAAACACTGGTCCTGAAATCACATGCTCTGTGCTGTGGACTTGCCTTACTCCTTTGACTTGTGTTGGAAAGCATGGAATCGCTGCCACTACTTTTTTTTTTTTTTTTTTTTTTTAACTATTTGCCACATCCTTTATTTCTGAATATTCAGTTTATCAGTTTTTTGTTTTTGTTTTTGTTTTTTGTTTTTTGGCTGAGGCCTCCTGTTGTGGGAGTTATTAAAAGGAATATATTAAGTTCCTGCGCTATGCCCTGGTTCTCTCAGCCCCATCGGCCTTGACGGCCATGCACTGGCGAGCAATGGCTGACCTGCTTTTATCTCATGGAGCTCTGAGTCAGAGCTTCACAATCTCTCCACCCAGCTCACTAGGTTCCCACTGGAGGGTTACTACCATGCCAGCCCCATGCTTCAAAACCCCCCTTTGTGGAACACATCAGGCAAACCCACACTTTTGCCACTGTACCTTTCTCTCTGGAACCCAGACAAGCTGCTGCATGAAGGAAAACACAAAACAAACTTAGCTCAGAAACAACTGTAACTCAATCTGTAGGCACAACAACTAGAACCTAACCTTGTAAGCCTTGTTAAATCTAAATCCTCTGGAAGTGACTCCTGATGGAGCCGCCATTGAAACTGGGAGACACTAGCAGCTACATCTTGTCCTCATGCTGTCCCAGTCAAAAAAAAACCTAACTCTCTCCTGCTTCCTCTCTTCCTCTGTCCAACCCGGAAGTCCCTCCTACTCGCCCAGTGATTGGCTCCTTTATTCATTAGGGGATTGGTTCACAAGAAGTCACATGAATATGTAACTCATTCCTTGTCCAAAGCCCCTCCCAGGAGGGTGGAATTAGCATCAAAATACAAACAGCCCCAGGGATATCCACAGCAGCTTTCAACTTCTGGAATCTAAAACACATAGATATTAATAATAGCCGAGGAGGAAAAGAGAATAGAACAGAAAGAAAAGAATTTTTAAAGACAGACCCAGTATTGGATGTGGTGGCGCACACCTTTAATCCCAGCACTTGGGAGGCAGAGGCAGGTGGATTTCTGAGTTCAAGGCTAGCCTGGTCTATAGAATGAGTTCCAGGACAGCCAGGGCTACACAGAGAAACCCTGTCTCGAAACACCAAAAAAAAAAAAAAAAAAAAAAAATTATTGGACAGAAAGAGTATAATTTTAAAGCAGAAAAACAAGATGTCAGTATTGAAGTTTTACTACCCAGCAGCTAATGCATGGGTTAGTGTTTAGAGGGTTAACAGATTCATGTTGCAAACACTGAGCTCTGACTTTGTCTGGATGGAGAAAGGATTTCATGCTGTGACTGGATCTCCGTGACCTACTGGAATAAAAGGCAAGCAGAGTTCTTGACAGGAAATAAGGACATGGCGCAAGGCCTAAAACCTAATGGAAAACTTTAGACTTTATCTTAATTATAAGTCCATGATTACAGTCTGTGGTTGCAGAGATCCACAGTGTAGATTCAGGCAGTCATCTTTCAAAACTTATCAGTGACAATGGTGGCAAGCAGGGAAAATGGAAGCCAAGCAGCATGTTTGAAAACACGTGGCTGATGCACTGATTTAGTGTGCAAATTCTGTAGAGCCTGAGTCAGCTCCCAGTGTGGAGTGTGCCATGTGGTCACAATTATATTGTGTGTATGTGGAAACAATGAGACCGTAAAGATTTTGTATGCGGCATAAAGAGAACGATGCCATGTGTGTGCTGAGGAGGAGGACCAGTGGTGTGGCATCGGGAGAACGATGCCGTGTGTGTGTGTGTGTGTGTGTGTGTGTGTGTGTGTGTGTGTGTGTATGTGCTGGGGAGGAGGACCACTGGTGTGGCATCGGGAGAACGATGCCGTGTGTGTGTGTGTGTGTGTGTGTGTGTGTGTGTGTGTGTGTGTGTGTGCACGTGTGCGTGTGCTGAGGAGGAGGACCACTGGTGCTGTGGCTGATGGGATGGGAAGAAGATGGAGGTGGTTCTGTGAACCTAGTAACTGAAGTTCATTAGAGAATAAAATCGCACGGTTCTAAAGGCAGAGACATAAATTAGAATGAACAACTCAAGCGGACTTCATTACTAAGTGACTGTGAGCAAGCGACATGTATTTTAACACGTCCCCTGGTCAAGCTTCAGGAACCTGGTTAAAAGCTGCATGCAGTGTACAGAATGTCAGAGACACAAAAGGCCCTCTTAACACCGAGGGAGGAGGACAGTGGGAACCTGGCTTCGAGCTCCACCCCGGCTGAAACCTTTGAGTCTTGGTCCTCATCTCTGCCAGTTAGAAAAACACTGGGCTGGATTCAGACACTCCCCCAAATTCTCAGTGAGCTCTTAAACTGTATGTTATTTCCACATCCCATTGAAGCAGGTTTCTCTGTAACTGTCACCGCACTCCTCTTAGCCTGCCCACCACCCTCTCCCTGTGGCCTCAGTTGCTCTTTAATTCTTCCTGCCGACGATGACAGTCTTTTATACCTCGGTTTTCTCCTCTCCAGAGAACCCAGGTTGTCAGAACTTGGGAATTCCGTAGATGAAGCCAGAAGTCAGTATGTTTTGAATGTGTGAGGAATATTTTATGACATTCAAAGGGAAAGCTAAACCATATAGTAAATTAACTCAGTGGCTTATAAACATCGCAATGTAATATTATAGTGACTTGAAAGAAAATTTCAATTATTAATTTTGGCCTCCTCGTCAAGGATCTGTTATAAACCATTGCACTTTCTTTAAAAGTGAGTTTGACATGTTTATTTGTATCATTGGGGAATAACAAGGTTACACTGGCCAGAGACAGTGCAACCTGATTGCAGTCTGCAAGCTCCATGAAGACTGTGAATCTTCTACTCTTCGGGCTGACACGGGCTGGCGATGGTGTGGTGGACGCAGTTTTTGTTACTGCATCTCAAACAGGCCAACATTTAGAAGATCTATAGGAACCGCTAACTGACAGATGTTACAAAGCCTTGTGCCTCTGAAGACCCATTTTTAGTGCATTGCATATGGTAAGTTAATTAGCAGTTTCCCAGGCCGTAATGTCGGAGCCAATCTTTAAAACACACCAATGGCAGTCACATATCAAGGGAAAGTCACACTTTATATGAAAAAGCTACTAATGTTCTCTTTTTCCTCTAACTACTTCTTGGTGGGAGGCCAGAGGTGGCCATGTATTTAAACCATAACAATGGAATTCAGCAGATCCAACCTGGAATAGGAGAATTCACTTGCATTTTATTGAGCTAGACATTACAGAGGTTTATTAAAATTCAAATTAATGCTATTCTTCTCATTCAGTATTGTTTTTGTTTTTAAACATCATTTTCTTTATAAAAATAACCTAATATTTAATGGATACCTTACTTTTTTGTGAATTAATGCACATATATTCTGTTTAATTTCCAGTTTTTACTTATAATATGGTGCATAACAATAGTCATAAACTAGTTGTTTAATATGTGTGTGTCTGTGTGTGAGTACACACACGTCTATGCAGGTGGTTGAGGAGGCCCGAAGGGGGCACCAGATCCCCTGGAGCTGGAGTTCCAGACAGTTGCGATGTGCCCGAGGTGGATGCTGGGATCTGAAGTCAGGTTCTCTGACAGAGCAATAGGCACTTTTAACTGTTGAGCCATCTCTCCAGCCCCTTCAACAGCCATTAAGAATCAAAAAGTTAGAGAAAGTGAGTCTAGATCAATATGCTTATTCTTTTTCATATTTTTATTGATATGTGTATATTTCTGTATATCTGCGAGTGAATGTATGTGTATAGTATGTGTGTGTTTATGGTGTGTGGTCTATGGGGTATGTGTGTTTATGGTGTGTGCTGTGGGTGTTTAGTATATGTGTATAGTGTGTGTATGATGTGTGTGGTGTGTGTATGTATGGAGCATGTGTGTATGTGTGTGTGTTTATGGTGTGTGTGTAGTGTGTGTGTGGTGTATGTTTATGGTATGTGTATCAGAAGACAACTTGCTGAAGTTGGTTCTTTGCTCCATCATGTAGGTTCCTATTGTCAGACTCAGGTCATGGGGCTTGGTGG
>JAPYYD010005283.1:0-12283 GCA_028551405.1 Uromys caudimaculatus | reverse complement strand
AGGCATTATGGGACTGTTTAGATGGTTTATCTGATCTTGGCTTAGCTTTGGTATTTGATATCTGTCTAGGAAATTGTCCATTTCATCCAGATTTTGCAGTTTTGTTAGTATAGGCCTTTGTAGTAGGATCTGATGATTTTTTTAATTACCTCAGAATCTGTTGTTATGTCTCCCTTTTCATTTCTAATTTTGTTAATTTGGATTCTGTCTCTGTGCCCTCTGGTTAGTCTGGCTAGGGGTTTATCTATCTTGTTGATTTTCTCAAAGAACCAACTCCTGGTTTTGTTGATTCTTTGTATAGTTCTTTTTGTTTCTACTTGGTTGATTTCAGCCCTGAGCTCCTGAGAGGGATCTTTGTCCTGGCGCTAATTTGCTATGGAGCCCTGTGGCCCAAGCTGAGGTTCCCGGCCCTGTTTGTTTGTTTTGTTTGATTTGCTGGTCTGACATTATTTATTCCTGTTTAACTGGATGAGGTTCTCCTCTTCGGGTTGGATTTTTCCTTCTAGCACCTTCTGTAGAGTGGAAATAGTAGATGGATTCTGTTTAACTGGGTTTATATTGAATGTCTTTCTCCATTTATGATGACTGAAATTTTTTGAGTATAGTAGTCTGGGTGGCATCTGTGGTCTCTTAGACTTTGGACAACAACAGTCTAAGGCCTTCCAGCTCTTACAGCCTTCACTGAGAATCCGGGTGTTATTCTAAGAAGGCTGCCTTTGTATGTTGTTCTCTTATATATGGCTTCTTTTCCTTGTACCTTTTAATATTCATCTCTTGTTCTGTACGTTAAGTATTCTGATTATTATATAACACGAGACTTTCTTTTCTAGTACAGCCTACCTGATGTCCTATACATTCCTTGTACCTTGACAGGCACCCCCATTTTAGAGTTGGGATTTCGAGTTACATGATTTTGTTGAAAACATTTTCTGTGCCTTTGATCTTTCTTTTCCTTCCTTTATTCTTAATATTCATAGATTTTTGTCTTTTCAAAATATTCTAGATTTCCTGTATGTTTTGTGCCTGGATATTTTTAGATTTAACATTTTCTTGGACTAAGTTATCAGTATCATCTATCATGTCTTCAATGGCTGTGTTTCTTTCTTCAATCTCTTATACTCTCTTGGTGAGATTTGCCTCTGAGCTTCCTGTTTAAGTTTCTGAATTCTTAGTTTCCAGTTTTCCCTCAGTTTTTGTTATCTTTATTGATGCTACTTTCATTTGCAAGTCCTGAACTATTTTCTTTATTTCAACCCATCGTTTGTTTTCAAAGATTTCTTTAAGGGATTTCTTTATTTTCTCCTTCAAGACTTCTAACATATTCATTCATAAAGGCTATTCTGATGTCCTTGTCTTGTGCTTCAACTATATTGCATTTCTAAGAGCCAACTACATTAAGTTTTCTAGACTTCAGTGGAGACATATTCTGCTGGCTGTTATTGATTTATGCTAGAATCTAGACATCTGTGTTTGGGATCATGGTAATTCTCAGGGCTGATATTCAGTCTTGTCTCTGTTGGATGTGTGTTCTTATTCTATTCCTTGGTTTCTTTTGCATGCTCTTGTTCTTAAGAGCATGTGGTAGCTGTTTGTTGCCTGGTGAGGAATGCTTGTGACATCCTGTCAGGTGTGAATACTAGAGTTCTAGAAATAACATGTTTTTTGGTATTGGGTGCACACACAGGCATGGAGATGGGCTAAAAGAACTGTGGAGTGAGGGGATCCACAGTAGGTAGGAAATCAGAGTGTGACATCAATATCTGCTCAGTCCTCTGGGAATGGGCACAATGAGGTAAGAGAAGCCAAGCAGGTAGTCTGCTATAAGGCTGGGGATGAGACTAGGAAGTTGGAATTAGATAAGAGTAGGACATTGAAAATCTGAAGATTGCCTACCTACCTCTGCCTTCCTTTCTCCTTCCTTCTCTACCCATATTTCTTTGTTAGAAATCCTGAGATATGAAAGGCTGTAATCCTCTGATAACCTGTCCTTCCATAGTATCAGCTAGAATTATCTAAATACCACCTTTCCTGGCATATTTGTCCCTCTATGTTATTGTGGAGATGACATGCAACAATATGAAGATAATGACTTATACATGGAGATGAAGGTACTGACCATGTTAATGTTCCCATGGCTTTCCTGTGAAATCACTGTTGCTCTCCATGAGAAATGACTGATGTGCCTAGGGTTTCGGTTTCCCATATGAAAATCCAGATGTGGTAACATCTCTTTCTAGTTCTTTTCAGACCATTTGTATGATTGTTATAAACCAGAGAAATACTGGGGCACAGACTGTGTGCAAAACAGGGTGATACACAAGGCAGATGATCAGCAGTCAGGCTTCTTTTGCATCTCAGAGTTTGTGCTCAGCACCCCCTGAAGTTTCTGCCACTGTGTCCCTCAGAGCACAGTAGTACACAGCCGAGGCTGACTCCTGTACGGAGGCTTTCTGCAAGTGGAAAGACGTGGATTTTTTATCATATGTAGCTTCAAAACCTCTGCTGCTTCCCTTGTTGTTGACGGTTGTGACTTGCAGAAGGAGCTGTGGACCTTCTCCAGGATATTGGACATACCAGTAAAGAGTTGGGTACCCTGTGGTTGAATAAGTGCAGTTTGTAAATAGAAACTCATCTTCTGAGACGGTCACTTGATCTTGCTTCTGGGTCACTGAATTTCCATGTGTCTTCTCTGGAGGAAGAATAAAATATTTGTGTTATATTAAAGACAAAGCTCTTAGTTATATTAATTAAATTATTTTTAGACATCTTAGAAAAAAAGAGTGCTAATTCTAAGTCACTTTACTTACCAAGCATAAACAGCAGCATCACAGTCACTAAAGCTGGAGAAGTGTTCATCTTCAGAGTGATGCTCTCAACTCTTCACATGAAGAAATGATGAAATGACACCAAATGATGAACCTATGAAGCTTATAGTTCACACAGATCATGATCTTCTGTTAAGAAACTCTACCCCTGGTGGACAGAGACTGAACTAGGGCCTCTTACGTGCTCCCCACAGGCAGAAATCTTCCTTCCTCAACACTGACTTTAAGGTACTTGTCAGACTTCAAAGGTTCCTTATCAATCTAAAGAACATAAACAGTGGCCATTACCATACTGACTGTCATCATTCTTAGAATTCTACTTGACATGAAAGTGTTTTAGTAGAACAACTGATGGGATTTCTGCTTTGGTCTTTTCCATATGATAAATCGAATGACAAGAAGCAGATTTTACCCATTTATTTTCAATGATTCAAATTTGAGTGAGATACTATGTGGGCCTGGAGTGATGTATCAATGTAGAAAATCATGTATTGCTCTTGCAGAAGACCCCAGTTTGATTCCAGGAACCTACAGAGCAATTCACAACCACCTGTAACTATAGTTCCACAGGAACTAAATCCTTTTTCTGTCCTCTGTGGGAACCAGGCATACAAAAAGCACATAAACGCAAATCCAGGCAAAATGCTAATGCACATAAAATAGAATAAGTAAGTTTTTAAACATTTCTTCATGCACAACTTCAGTAGTGTTTTCTTAACATGAAATTGGCACTGTGTTCCCAAATTATCACCTATTAAAATAACATTTTCCTTCCTTTTTCCAATTTCATAGCCATAGGCTTTTGTACAGGCTAACATACCATGTGCATGCCTTTCCACAGAGAGCAGGCCTGAAATAGAATGAGAAATCGTTGGTTGTTCCTTAAAACAGTCATGTCACTATTGAATCAGTGGGCACATCTTGTTGGCAGGTTGATCATTTAGCACACAGGAGAGTCCATAGCTAGTAGTTCCAATGGTGATATACTACTCCTAGCAGCCTTCTACCTAGAATAGAATATCCTACATTTGTTCTAATGTGATTCCTCTATATGTCAAAATATGTGCTCTCTTCAGCAATAGGATCTTATCAATTACTTATGTTATATAACAAAGAACAATGGCAACATTTTATGTTGCCTTGGAGACCTGTAGGACCTCCGTGGACAATAACTCACATGGAGGTATCACACACCTAACTTGGAAATATGACTTACAAACCTATGGCTTCCTGTAGTGATATCTACTGTATACCTGTAATACTACTCACCTTCCATTAAGATGTTTTTTCTTCAAGTGGCTCCATTGTAGATTCCTATGCAGTGACTTCACTTTAAACAGAAAAATCTAAAGCTAGAACCTAGGATCCATATATGAGAAATAACGTGGCAGCACATGTTCTGAGTATGGACACTCCTCTAGCTTGATTTTTGTCAGAATAATTTTTCAAAGCAACAGAAATCAAACTAGGACAGGTATAATAATAAAAGCCTCTTCTCCTTGTCTCTCAGAATCAGGTGAAGACCTGTATGAAAAAACATCAAGTTATTGAAAAAAGAAATTGAAGAGTATATCAGAAGGTGGAAAGATCTCCCATGTTCGTGGATCAATAGGATCAACATAGTAAAAATAGCCATCCTACCAAAAAGCAATCTACAAATTTAAGGCATCACCCATTAAATTTACAATACAATTCTTTACTGACCTTGAAAAATTAAATACGACTTCAAAGGGCCTTGTTGGCCATCAGGGGGAGGAGATGCCCTTGGGTCTGAGGGGGTTAGAGGCCCCAGTAAAGGAGAATGTCAAGGTGGGAATAAGGAAGTGGGTGGGCGGGTGGGTGGGAGGTGGAATACCCTCATAGAGGCTGGGAGGGGAAGAGGATAGGGGGTTTCCAAAGAGGAGACCTAGAAAGGGGAAAATATTGGAAATGTAAATAAAGTATCAAATAATAAAAATTAAAAAAATAAAAATAAATAAAAATAAAAGGTCTGAGAGAATTTGCCTTTTCCTGGCCTTTTCTGTGTGTAGAGACTCTTTTCCTGCTTCAGTCTCATTGCCTATTATGAATCTCCTTATGAGATTTATATACTCTTGATGTAATTTAGGCAATTCATATGTATTCAAGACTTTTTTACTTTATAATTTCAGCTTCTTAGAATATCGAGTTTCAAAATATTTCCCTAATACTTTGAAAATGCCGATAGCTACTCAGTTAGGAGTGGAACTTCATGACCCTTTCCCACACCCATGCAGGAATTTTGGATGGATTGATTGTGTAAATTTTGTGCATGTACTCATAGCCATTTATCCATTCAATCACTGGCAGACATTCAGGCTGTCTCCATTTTCTAGCTCTGGTGGCAAATGAGGCAATAAACATGTATGAGCAAGTATCTCTGTAAAGGGTATAATACCTTTGGAAATTGATCCAGAAGTGATATATCTGGACCACATGGTTGACCTATTCTTACTTTTCTGAGTAACACCCACATTAGTTCCCACAGTGGCTGAACTGGTTTACGCCAACAGTGAATAAGAATCCCACTGTGTCCACATCATCATTTGTTGTCATTTATTTTATCCTATTTGCCAATAGTTGGTCTTAGTGCTTATGCTACTGTCATGTTTAGAGAGGTCTTTCTAGTGACTTTAAGTTGAAACATATTCTCTGTGTTTTTCTCTAATAGTTCAAGTCATCAGATCTTATGCCGAGGTCTTTAATATATTTGGAATTGATCATTGTTCAGAGTGAAAGATAAAGATCTACTTACCTTTTTTATGCTACATCACAGTTGATTTGATCTCTTTGAAGTGTTCTTGAATTTAGTTTGCAAGTGCTTTATTAAGAATCTTCATATGTATGTACATCATGAAAATTAGTCTATAATTCTTTTTTGTTGGACATTTCTCTAGTTTTAATATCAGTATATTGAAAAGAATTTGGATATGGCCCTTTCTCTTTTATTTTTGGAATAATTTGAGAAGTACTGAAGTTAGTTCTTTGAAGTCTGGTAGAACTATGCTAAATCAATCTGGCCCTGGACCTTTTTTAGTTGGTGAATTGTTAATTACTGCTTTCATCTAGTTGGTTGCAATGTATCTGCTTAAATGTTTTTACTTCATCTTGTTTTAGCATTTGTAAGTGATATTCATTTAGAAATCGACTTATTTTATCACAGCAATTAGAATACAAACTAGGACAAAATGTCTATGGTCATACCTTTGAGGATGTCAATGTTGGTCAGGGAAGCTTCTTGTTGTAGTGGGCAGTGTTCAATGTCGCTATGTTGTTAAAGGAGAGAAGATCAAACACCTTCAGCATGTCCACTAAGTACTAAACAAGAAAACATGGAAATCACACAGCACATTAGCTCCTTACCACAGATACGGAACTGGATCTGCTTACCCTGTACTCCATAAAGACTAGCAGGCATACTCTAAGGTTGTAGTGTCTCCCACAAAACAAAGCTTGTGGAGTCTTCTCAAGTCTATTTGGCAATACATCCTACTGACAGCTTTCATGGCTTCTCACAGATATCTGTGTTCTGTCACACGTCTTACTGGCAATGGGAATAAATTATGTTGGGAGGGTGGAAGGCAGAGTGGAAGGCAGCAAGAACTCTCTGTTGTGCTACCTACAGGGGCTTCTTCTGCATCAATATCTTGTTTCTACAACTCAGGATATTTCTGTAGTTCAAAAAGTGTCAGAATATAGACATAAATCTCACCTAGCAAAGAAAAACAATCCCAACTTAGACAACAAGGGTAAGCTCTGTGAACTTTTATCAACCTGTGCAGAACTTATCTGCTGGATCTGGGCTTTGAGGACCAGAAAAGTTGTAGAGGACTGTAGACAATGTTATTACAGCTTCAGTATGCTTTTATACATGAATGGAGCAAAGAAAGCAATGATGAAAGGAAGGTTGTTTTTGAGTTCAGAAAAACAATTAAGCATCAGTAAGCACAGACTAAGTATTAACAGAGCAGCTCTTTTCCAGAACTTTCTCAGGACAGACCAATTTAAACCACAACTTCCTGGCATGTAGTACAGGTTATATCTAAGAAGGCAATAAAAGCAAGGTAGAAGGGCATATCCAGATTCAAGGTACACGGACCAGATTGGGTTCTATAGATATGTTCTGATAACCAACAAGAATAAATATGTCTTATAAGTTGAGTGCAAATGTTTGTCACACAAAGCACAAACCACATCCAAGAACAATCCAGAGGAAAAAGGCACCTGAGGTCAAAGGCCCTCTGCCTTTTTTCCTGGGGCCTCTTTCACAGTTTCCCAAGGCATGGGTCATTCTTTAGACCATGTTCCAACAAGCTCCTTATCTTAAGCAATATTCTGTTCTCCAGCTCAAACCACCCAGGAATCATATTTGGCACCCCTGCGTGAATCACCATCGCATCTGAAATCTGTGGGGCAAATACCACAACCTTCTTACTGAATCTTGCCTGCCATGATTATCACAAAGTTCTATCTTCAGATCATCAAGGGCTGCTGCAACCACTAGGCATTCTTCCAATTTAACTCCTGAGCACTAGAGGGCAGCCATGAGCTCAGCTTAAATATCAAAATTTCACTTGGATGTCTGGTGGCAGATTCAGTCAAAAACTTCTTCCCTTTGAGTCTCAGAAAGACTAATAATGCAAATTTTTTCATATGCAGGGCCTAGATTTTTATGTGTATATATACATAGATGTGTGGAGAAATGTCAATGACTATTGGACTAGAAAAAGAAATGAAAAAAAAAAAAAGAGCTCTTAGTAGAGGGCTAAAAGTGGAAGAGAAGCAGAAAAACAGAGTAACAGAATACAGGTAACAGGAAACCAGAAGGGGCTCAAAGAGGAATCAGGGAGCCAGCAGCAGGAAGGGCATAATGGAGGGGTCAATTTTCTTTGGATATTTATTTTATTTACATTTCAAAAGTTTTCCCCTTTCCAGGTCTCCCCTTCATAACCCCATATCCCATTCCCCCTCCCCCATTCCGCCTCCCCCTGCCTCTATGAGGGTGCTCCCCCACCCACCCTCCCACTCCCATTTTCCCTCCCTAGCATTCCCCTACACTGGGGCATCTAACACCCTCAGGCCCAAGGACCTCTCTGGAGGGGTCCTTTTTATATGCTTATTTGTTGAGCATAATGTCAGGAGCTATTTTACCTGCTTCTGTGAAAAATCTGCCTGTCCGCCAGAGTCATGGCAGCTCGGGGTCGGCTGGCAGATTTCTTGGCCTGCTGTCACATGGATGATAAGAGGAGCAGCGGCACTTGAAGCTCAAGAGGAGGGGCTGAACGGTCTATTAACTTTGGTGGAAGGAGCAGTGAGGACTTCTAGTGGAAACAGATATCCTATGTATGTCAGCCACTATCTCTGCTAGCCTGGGACTTCGTTTCCCACAATACTGTAGAGTATATAAAGGCGATGAGAAATGTATTTGCTGCTGGTGTGGTACATACCTTCAGCCCTCCCGGTTCCTAACTTTTGTCTCTGAGTCTTCTTTCCAATTTTCCTGTAATCACTTGCACTTCCCGTCAGAGGACTGGTCAACTTCATACCGGCAGGCCCGGTGCAGTATAATTTGTGAAATGGCTAAGCGTTACCATTTTTATTGATTCTTCTTTGTGGATTTATAAACTTGTATACTCGGCATTTGAATTAATTTCAGAAATGCACAATGCAGACACAGACACTGTGGCTCTTGCCTATAGTACATCAGATGCTGAGGAAAGAGGACCATTTGAGTACAGAGTAATAGTTTGTGGTCAGAAAGGGCAGCATGGCAAAACTCTATTTCTTTAAATATAGTATTAAAAAAAACCAACTATGCATTGCAAAGATAAATATCCAGTGTGCCAATGAAATTTCCAGCTTCTTCTTGTTTTGTTTTAGGGAGGTTGTAGCTGTTGTATTTGATGGACTCACACTGGCAAGCCTCTGCTTCAGGTGCATAGGTCACTTAAACCTGCAGTCAGGTGTGGGGCAGTGGACAGTGCCAGAAACCTTGGTAAGGTTAAGCTGTTTGGAAGCTCTGGGAACCTCTGAGAGGACAGTAGAAGCTTCACCTGCTTCTGACCAGGCCCCTGTCACGTGACCACACTCCCTACAGAGGAGCCTGACAGGTCACATTAATCAGAACAGAGTTCTCCATGCTAATGAGGTATAGAGAGGCCCTGAGGGTTTAGCCAATAAGCTTCCCTTCCAGGACATTCCTTCCTGCAAAAGGTATTTAATTTCTGGTCCACCCTGAGAAGGTGGTATACACCCAATTTCCACGATGAAAAACCAATAAACAGTTTAGAACCAAGGACTATCTCTTTCATCAAAAACAAAAGCAAAACAAAAATAAGCACTGTGGGGAGCATGGAGAAGGCCTTTGTCTACAGACCCTCACCCACATTTGGTCACTCCACACTCCTAGACTCACCATCCCTGAGCTAAGCTGGAGTTCCCCATCCTCCCATCTGTGGGCTCCTCAGCCCATTGGCCCAACTTCATTCCCAACTCCCCACAAAGTAGTGGCATCTGGGTGTTCAGGACTTTGGGAACCCTGGCCCCTTGGCTCCTCACCCCTGGCCCATGGACCCCCAACCCTCCATTCCAACCTCTCTGTGTGATTTCCAGTGGTAACTGACGCCCAGGAGTCAGGAGACCCAGGCTTCAGCCTCTCACATCTTAGACTGTGTTTTCCCACTCCCTGAGCCTTGCATATGAGCACTTCACTCAAGCCTAGCACCTGATGGGGGTGCAGGGTAAATGCAGACTAGCCCTCCACATTCTGCTTACCTGGCAGCATTCCCTCACCCCAGGGGCAGAGCAGAACTCAAATCACAGTCAGGGTCCATGGAGTCCTATTGAGTAATCTTTAACAAGGATTAATTCCAAATCAGTGGAGCGTCTTCCACCTTCCTAATCTTAATTTAATAACAATCTATTTACTTTTAACTTTATTTTTGATAGCAGCTTGCTGTCTCCCATGATTGTGGTGATGTTTTGGTTGCATGGATCATTGGTGGTCTTCTCTTCCATCCTTGTTCATATTAGGGGTCTGTTGGTTGGCCGTCTTGGACATGATAGATTCCTTCCTGCTTCTCCTACATTTATCTCTTCCTTTCATGGAATTTATTATGTATGTGTTCTTTTTACCTTTCTTCTTCAATTTATAGAGTTGCTCTAAGGATTTTCTGTGGTGTTTTATTAGTTGTTGTGAATTGTTTTAATTTCTGCTTTCCTAAAAATGTTTTTATTTCTCTACAGAATTGAAAAGATCACTTGCCAAGTATAGCCATCATGACTGATAGTTAAGTACTTTCAAGTCTTAAAATATGTCAGTCCATTTTAATTGGCTCTTGTAAAGAGCCTTTTCTGATGTTTCTGGTTTGAATGTGGTTTGGTGTTTTTCACTTATTGTTCTTAACAGCATTTCTTTACATGTCACAGAGCGGTTCTTCTTTGGTCATGTCTGTTTAGGTTTTAAATGCTCTCTAGTTTGAATTTGCTACTTCTACCACACAGTCCGTTATTGAGGAATGAAGTCAGAACTTAGGGTAGGAACCTGGAGGCAGGAACTGAAGCTGAGATAAAGAAAGAATACACTAGCACAGCTGAAATTTCTATCTGTGGCTTTCACAGAGTCCATACAGGTGGATACCTCACTGCTGACTACAGCAGGCACTAACTGGCAGAAACAGCATGCGTCAGCTCTCTTGCTTGGCTGGTTCTATGTGGAGAAAGGACAATCTGAGCCCCTTTCTATTTGCTTTAGTTCTTTCTCTTAAATGACATATGGTACTTTTACCTTAACTGTTTTTCATATTATCCCAGAAACGCAAGTGCTATCTGACTGTTTACCAGATGTCCCGTGGTAGCTTTGTAGTCTCAACATGAATTACCTGAAATAGGGGATGGAGAGTTGGCTCAGCGGCTAAGAGTACTGCTGCTCTTTCAGAAGACCCGGATGCTGTGCCTAACACCCATCTGTTAACACACACCTTTCAATAACTCAACTTTAAAGGAATATAATGTCCTCTTCTGGCTTCCATGAGTACCAGAGCACACAGTTCATACACATACTTGCAGACAAAACAATTACATAAATGATATTTAAAAATAAATATTTAAAAATATAACTGAAAACACATTTCCCAGAATTTACTTCCCATGTTGCTCAGGTTAGGTGTTGGACATGTTAAAGGCAACGGTAGAAGACTTGAGAAACAGGTTTGATATTTATTTTTGTTTGCCTCTGAAGATTCAGACTCAAGGTACGTATGATGTCGATTAGTTCCTGATGATGTTATTATTGACTCCTTAATCCTTACATCCAATAGATATTTTCATCTTGATTCAAGTATAGGTGTAGTATGTTGGCAAGTGACACAGCTTCTTCCGAAGTCCCATCCCTACCCCCACCCCCACCCCCCATTCCTGCCACATACACATATGAGATTTGAGAGGTAAGAAAGTTTTGATCTTCTAGACATCAATGGCTTTCTGGGTCTCACTGTATTTTCACAAGTCTCAGCACATGAGATGTCTTTATACAGCTGTCCTTCCCAGTTGCTGGTCAAGCTGATCTTCAGCATTTCAGGCTCAGTCCCAGATGCAAAGACAAAGTTTTGTGGGGATAACCCAGTCACCACCAGCGATTTCATGGGGTGAACTTCTTAGAATCTGACTCTGACTACTTCACTCATGCTGGATCTTTTTCTGTGAGTGTAACTTTTGCCAGGAAATTATTTTTGCTATTCCAGATACCTCATCTAAAGTCTGTGCTATTCTGAACATAAAGAGAAAGTAATACTCTGTCTTATTGTGGTGCAAGATTCCCAACTGTAGAAAATACTATACATGTTCTCTGTGATCTATTTTTAACTATTTTGAGACAAAGTATTATAGAAAGCCACTCACCATAACTGTTTCTAAATTGCATGGACTGAGGTTTTACTTAGAAAGGCAGTACTGATGCAGACCACAGATACAGTAACCACAGTTGAGATCTTCTGGCTTAGGATGTGCAGGTGTGCTTCTCAGCTGGGATCCCTCCCTCAGGGGGGTCTCTGCTTAAAGAGCCTCAGTTTTTGTTCAGCTTGTGCTGTCACTTCAAACACTGTGTCAGCTCCCAGAGAGCACAGAAATAATTCCCTGAATCTTTTGGTTGTAAGGCTGAAATGACAAGGCTGATGGACTTCAATGATTTCTGGAAGACTACAGAATAGTGGCCACTCCTCTCTTTTGCTGTAGAAGAAGAAAGTTGGCGAATAAGGAAAATCATCTCTCCACTAAGAAGCTGTTTGTACCAGAAAAGATGGTATAAGTTCTGACTTGTCTCATATGAACAGTCCAGGGTGACTTCTTCTCCCTCCTGCCTGCTTGCTGTTGACTGGACCTGAGTCACTTTCTGGGCCACATTAGATCCTGCAGAGCAATCAGAAGAAAGAATTAAAAGCTTA
>JAPYYD010005282.1:0-12284 GCA_028551405.1 Uromys caudimaculatus | reverse complement strand
TGTCCTGGAGTTCAGACCACCAACCAAAGAGTACACATCTATTGACCCATGGTTTGGACTACATATGTGGCAGAGGAATCACCTCGATGGCCATCAGGGTGAAAGGAGAGGACTTTGGGCCTGAGGGTGCTAGAGGCCCCAGTAAAAGGGAATGTCAAGGTGGGAATATGGGAATGGGTGGGCGGGTAGGTGGGAGGACTAATTCCCTCACAGAGGCGGGGAGGGGGAGGGGGAGGGGATAGGGGGTTTCCAAAGAGGAGACCCAGAAAAGGGGAAACATTGGAAATGTAAATAAAGTATCAAAAAAAAAAAAAAAAAAAAAAAAAGAAATACAGGAGAACTCAGGTAAACAGGTAGAAGCACTAAAAGAGGTAACACAAAAATCCCTTAAAGAATTACAGGAAAACACAACCAAACCAGTGAAGGAATTGAACAAAAACATCCAAGATCTAAAAATGGAAATAGAAACAATAAAGAAATCACAAATGGAAACAAACCTGGAGATAGAAAACCTAGGAAAGAGAACAAGAGTCATAAATGCAAACATGACCAACAGAATACAAGAGATAGAAGAGAGAATCTTAGGAGCAGAAGATACCATAGAAAACACTGACACAACAGTCAAAGAAAATGCAAAATGCAAAAGTATCCTAACCCAAAACATCCAGGAAATCCAGGACACAATGAGAAGACCAAACCTAAGAATAATAGGTATAGAAGAGAGTGAAGATTCCCAACTTAAAGGCCAGTAAATATCTTCAACAAAATTATAGAAGAAAACTTCCTTAACCTAAAGAAAGAGATGAACATAAACATTCAAGAAGCCTACAGACCTCCAAATAGATTGGACCAGAAAAGAAATTTCCCCTGTCGCATAATAGTCAAAACACCAAATGCACAAAACAAAGAAAGACTATTAAAGGCAGTAAGGGGAAAAGGTCAAGTAAAATATAAAGGCAGACCTATGAGAATTCCACCAGACTTCTCACCAGAGACTATGAAATCTACAAGATCCTGGGCAGATCTCATACAGACCCTAAGAGGACACAACTGCCAGCCCAGGCTACTATATCCAGGAAAACTCTCAATTACTATAGATGGAGAAACCAATATAATCCATTTCACAATATCTTTCCACAAATCCAGCCCTACAAAGGATAATAGATCGAAATTGCCAACCAAAGTAGGGAAACTACATCCTAGAAAAAGCAAGAAAGTAATCTTTCAACAAACTCAAAAGAAGATAGCCACACAAACATAAAAATAACATCGAAAATAACAGGAAGCAACACCTCTTAACGTCAATGGACTCAATTCCCCATAGACTAACATTAACACACCTCAGTGTCAAACATAAACACTTCCTCAGAGTAAAGGGATGGAAAACAATTTTCCAGGCAAATGGACCCAAGATACAAGCTAGAGTAGCCATTTTAATATCGGATAAAATCATTTTTTCAACGGAAAGTCATCAAAAAAGATAAGGAAGGACACCTCATACTCATCAAAGGAAAAACCTACCAAGAAGATCTTTCTATTCTGAACATCTATGCTCCAAGTTCAAGGGCACCCACATTCATAAAAGAAACTTTACTAAAGCTCAAAGCACACACTGCACCTCACACAGTAATAGTGGGAGACTTCAACACCCCACTCTCATCAATGGACAGATCATGGAAACACAAACTAAACAGAGACACAGTGAAACTAACAGAAGTTATGGCCCAAATGGATTTAACAGATATCTATAGAACATTTCATCCTAAATCAAAAGAATATACCTTCTTCTCAGCACCTCATGGTACCTTCTCCAAAATTGGTCTACAAAGTGAGTTCGAGGCCAGCCAGGGCTACACAGAGAAACCCTGTCTCGAAAAACCAATAATAATAATAATAATAATAAAAAAAGAACAAAATTGACCATATAATCGGTCACAAAACAGACCTCAACAGATACAAGAAGATTGAAATAATCCCATGCCTCCTATCAGATCACTACGGATTAAGGTTGGTCTTTAATGGAAACAAAAACAACAGAAAGCCCACATACACATGGAAGCTGAACAATGCTCTACTCAGTGACAACTTGGTCAAAAAAGAAATAAAGAAAGAAATTAAAGTCTTTTTAGAATTTAATGAAAATTAAGGTAAAACATACCCAAACTTATGGGACACAATGAAAGCAGTGTTAAGAGGAAAACTCATAGCTCTGAGTGCCTCCAAAAAACTGGAGAGAGCATACAGTAGCAGCTTAACAGCACACTTGAAAGCTCTAGAACAAAAAGAAGCTGATATACCCAGAAGGAGTAGACTGGCAGGAAATAATCGAACTCTGGGCTGAAATCAACCAAGTAGAACCAAAAAGAACTATACAACCAGATACACTGAATCTAATAGAAAAGAAAGTGGGGAAAAGTCTGGAACACATGGGCACAGGGGAAAAGTTCCTGAACAGAACACCAATGGCTTATGCTCTAAGATCAAGAATTGACAAATGGGACATCATAAAATTTCAAAGCTTCTGTAAGGCAAAGGACATTGTCAATAGGACAAAATGACAACCAACAGATTGGGAAAAGATCTTTACCAATCCTACATCTGATAGAGGGCTAATATCCAATATATACAAAGAACTCAAGAAGTTAGACTCCAGAGAACCAAATAACCCCATCAAAAAATGGGGAACAGAGCTAAGCAGAGAATTCTCAACTGAGGAAACTCGAAGGGCTGAGAAGCACCTAAAGAAACGTTCAACATCCTTAGTCACCAGGGAAATTCAAATCAAAGCGACCTTGAGATTCCACCTCACATCAGTCAGAATGGCTAAGATCAAAAACTCAGGTGACAGCAGATGCTGGTGAGGATGTGGAGAAAGAGGAACACTCCTCCACTGTTGGTGGGATTGCAAGCTGGAACAACCACTCTGGAAATCAGTCTGGTGGTTCCTCAGAAAGTTAGCTATAGTACTACCTGAGGACCCAGCTATACCTCGCCTGGGCATATACCCAGAAGATGCTCCAACATGTAATAAAGACACATGTTCCACTATGTTCATAGCAGTCATACTTATTTATTTGCTTTTATCTTTGTGTTCATTTTTATTGGTTATTTTGTTCATTTACATTTCAAATGTCATCCTCCTTCCCAGTTTCCCCTCCACAAACCTCCTATCCCTCCACATCCTTCCACCCACTGAATCCTGCTTCAGTGCCCCAGCATTCCCCTATCCTAGGTCATCAAGCCTCCATAGGATCAAGGGGCTTCCCTCCTAGTGATGCCAGATTTAAGGTAATCTTCTGCTATAGATCCAGCTGAAGTCATGGGTACCATCTGTGTACTCTTTGGTTGGTGGTTTAGTCTCTGGGCTCTATGGGGGTTTTGGTTGGTTGATATTGTTGTCCTTCCTATGGGGTTGCAAACTCATTCAGCTCCTACAGTCCTTGCCCTAACTTCTCCATTGGGGTCCCCATACTCAGTCTGATGTTTGGATGCTTACAGTCACATCTGTACTGGTCAAGCTCTGGTAGAGCCTCTCAGGGGACAGCTATACCAGAGCAGCCATATTTATAATAGCCAGAAGATGGAAACAACCCAGATGTCCTTCAACAGAGGAATGGATACAGAAAATGTGGTACATTTACATAATGGAATACTACTCAGCTATTAAAAACAATGAGTTTATGAAATTTGCAGGCAAATGGATGGAACTTGAAAATATCATCCTGAGTTAGGTAACTCAGTCACAAAAGAATGAACATGTTATGTACTCATTGAGAAGTGGATATTAGCCCAAAAGTTTGGAGTACCCAAGTTTCAAATCACCATATGAAGCCTAAGAAGAAGGAAGATCAAAATGTGGATGCTTCAGTCTTTCTTAGAAGGTTGACCTAAATATTCACAAAAGGAAATATGGAGACAAAGTGTGGAGCAGAGACTGAAGGAAAGGCCATCCAGAGACTGTCCCACCTGGGGATACATCCCATATACAGCCACCAAACCCAGACATTATTGTGGATGCTGGGAAGTGCTTGCTGATGGAGGCATGATAAGCTGTCTCCTGAGAGCCTCAGGTAGAGCCTCACAAATACAGAGGCGTATGCTCCCAGCTAACCATTGGACTGAGCGTGGGGTCCTGGATGGAGGAGTTGGAGAAGGGACTGAAGGAGCTGAGGGGGTTTGCAGCCCCATGGAGGGAGCAACAGTGTCAACTGGCCAGACCCCCCGGAGCTCCTGGAGACTGGACCACCAACCAAAGAATATAGGTGGAGGGACCCATGGTGCTGGCTGCATATGTGGCAGAGGAGGGCCTTGTTGGACATCAGTGGAAAGAGAGGCCCTTGGGCCTGAGGTGTTTGATGTCCCAGTGTAAAGGAATGCCAGGGAGGGAAGACAGGAATAGGTGGGTGGGTGGAGGAGCACCCTCACAGAGGCAGGGGGAGGGCAGATGCGACAGGGGGTTTCTGAAGGGGAGACCTGGAAAGGGGAAAACATTTGAAATGTTAATAAAGCTAATATCCAATAACAAAAATAGTAAGAGAGAAAAGTCAGGTTGAAAAACCAGAAGAAATGCATTGTGATGGTTTATATATACTCGGCCCAGGGCATATATAATATGCACAGTTAGAAGGTGTGGCCATGTTGTAGTAGGGGTGGCCTTGTTGAAGTAGGTGTGTCTCTGTGTGTGTGGCTTTAAGACCCTCATCCTAGCTGCCTGGCACCAGTATTCTGCTAGCAGCCTTCAGATGAAGATGTAGAACGCTCAGCTCCTCCTGCACCATGCCTGCCTGGATGCTGCCATGTTCCTGCCTTGATGATAATAAACTGAACCTCTGAACCTGCAAGCCAGCCCCAATCAAATGTTGTTTTTAATAAAAGTTGCCTTGGTCATGGTGTCTGTTCACAGCAGTAAATCCCTAACTAAGATGTGCATGTACCTTAAAAAGAATGAAGATGAAATCTACATGGTTCTCTCAAAATTGCAAAGTTTGAGATTTGTATAAATCTCAACAACTCTAATGAAAGGTATTTGTAAAGAGTAATAATCAGCTACATAATTTATATAAAAATGGCAAAACAGAGGGGAAAAACCTAGGAATAGAAAAACAAAGGAGAATTGGGATTTTCCCATTTTCAAATGTGTTAATATCTGAAAGTTAACTGCTGTTCAGCTATGTTAGCAGACATAGTTTTGTCAGGGGAACAAAATAGTCAACTCTCACACAGTTAGGGTGTGAAAATATTTGCCAGTGTCACCATGGCATTTGATGTGAAAAGATGAAGGAATGAATTAGTTAAGAACTCAAGGTGGACTTCCTGGATATTTGGAAAACACGCCAACCGGAGGCCTTCAATGTTTACTTGTTCTTGTCCACATTATGTTTGGAAGGGGATATATTTCATTTTATAGCAAGCTGAAACGTCACTACATTTTTAACTTTTAGAAGCACCTCACTCTGTAACCCAGGCTTGCCTTGAACCCGTGCTCTTCTCACCTCAGCCCCTTACTTCTGGAATCATGGCATGTACACAACACCAGGGCTAAGTAGTACCTCTCTGACAGGAAATGCAACCTGCTCCGTTTTCCCAGTTCAAGGTCAATCTTCTCTGATGACATCAAACTATAGAAATCTACTAATTCCTTTGCTTAGAACATTGCTTATGTGTCTTTTCTTTTGATTTCAGTATTTAATTACTATTTAAACACTTAAGTATCATCTGCTTCTGCCCATAATTGCTTGCACTGAGCTCTGGAACCTACTTGTTCAATGATGTAAAAACTATATATGGGATTAGTGTAAGAAACAGAATGGACATCTCCAGATCTTTCCACAGGTGAATAGTTAAGAGGTCAATTAAAAAAAAAAAACCTAAAGTATCCAATACTAAAAAGTCTTCATAATGATGAAAGTTAGGATTTTATGTTTGTAATGTTACATGTGGAGTTATAGAAACTTTAAATTTTAAAAAAGGGGAGGGGGTGCTGATTTGATGGCTCCTGTAGGGTAGGCACTTACTGCCAAGCCTTAGTTCCATCAAAAACCAACTCCCTCAAGTTGTCCAGTGATCCATACGCAAGCGTCACCACGTGCATGTAGCCACACAGCTACACACATAGACGCATGAACAAATAAACAAATGTCAAAAGTATATAAAAAAAAACAAGTGAAGATTTCTTGGTTTGAATCTATCTTTGTGGCCTCAGTAAGCCAATCACCAACTGAGTGATCCCATTTCCTCACTTTTGAAGCGGAAATACTATCATCCGTGTAGCAAGCCTCACTAGGATAGTACCAAGAAGAGCTAAAACTTCTGAGTAAGGTGGTGGAATAGAAGTCTCCATATGATCTAGTTAAGAGAGAGAGAGAGAGAGAGAGAGAGAGAGAGAGAGAGAGAGAGAGAGAGAGAGAGAGAGAGAGAGAAGAGAGAGAGAGAGGCTGAGTCATTTCCTGGAGAGCTCCCAGAACCCCACAAGGCAGTGATACAGCACTTCTGAAAAGTGCTGAGAGGGGCTAGGCTAGGGGACCTACGGAAAAAGACAGCCGGTCCAAACAGGTCTACATGGGTGGCTGCCCGGAGGATAATATGGAGTAGGAACCTTGTGCAGAAGCTGCAGGTTTTAATGAGACAGCGATTCCACTGGAGCAAGAACTCCTCAGCAGTGGAGAGGAATCGCATTCATCTCTCTGCTTGACTTGAGGACAGTATTAGGATGCAACGCTGAGATAGAATCTATTGTTTAAAACTGTGCTCCTGATCTTTCCAAGACTTTTAACATGAAGGGATGTTGAATTTTGTCATAAAAGCAATATACAGCAAACCATTAGTCAACATCAAACTAAACGGAGAGAAACGTGAAGCAATCCCACTAAAATCAGGGACTAAACAAGGCTGCCCACTCTCTCCCTATCTATTCAATATAGTCCTTGAAGTTCTAGCCAGAGCAACGAGACAACCAAAGGAGGTCAAAACAAATAAACAAACAACAACAACAAAAAACCCCGTGCTCCTGAAGCTGAGGCTCTCCCTAAAGCTGTAGCCTGACTGTGGTATCCATTCCTCATCAAGGCTGCCTGTGTGGCCTCAGAGGGAGAGGATACACCTAAACTGGCAGAGACTTGATGCAGCAGAATGGGAGGAAAACAGAAGGGGGGTTCTGCCCTCTCAGAAGAGAAGAAGAAAGGGCGTGGGCTCTATGAGGGGGAGACTGCCGAGCAGCATTTGGGATAAAGCAACAACAACAACAACAGCGACAAAACCCATTGTACTCCAAAGGGACCAAACATGCAGAGAAATTCAGTCTGAATTTTACCTGCTATCATCCCAGGATGAGCCAGAGGTCTAGCAGACAGCTGCCAAGAGCAGGAAGACTGGGCACTGACAAGCACATGTGGTGGGAAGCTCAGGTGAGGACAGTGCTCAGGGAAAAGCCCGGATGAGTCTAACCCTGAGTTTAATAGGCATAAATTTGAGGTTGGTGAGATGATTGGCCTCTGGGCTAACTGTCACACAGGGCTGTAGACACTGAAAATTCCAGCACTTCACAGGAGGACTGGACATCTACAGCTGCATCCCTCCAGTGGGAAGATAAGTCCTCTACTTGTGTAGTTTATAGTGCTCTGTTTTCTTCTCCCACTTCTGAGATACTTGGAAGATGTTTTCCAGTTAGAATATCAGCCGCTCCATGTGGGGACATTCTGGATGACAGATATGTAGGAAAACTCATCAGCCTAATGTGGCCAGCAGAGGCCCTTGGTATGCACAGGAGGTAGTTACTGATGTGAAGACAACTCAGATAGGCATTGGAGACTTGTACAATCCAGACTCGATATGAGCATAAGCCACAGAGAAACTAGAGACCACAAATTAAGCTAACCTGCCCCCATGCAGGTCTCTAATTTTCATGGGTCTTGTGAAATCATATCAATACTTCTAACTCTTTTCTCAAGCTCCACCCATCCTGCCACCCAGGTTACCATTCTTTCTTTTGCTGCATAAAGTAGTACTGTTTCCTTTATTGTATTGTAACTACAGAAACTTTCATTTTAAAATGACATGTTATTTGAAAAGAGGAGTGATGACTTGTGGGGAGGACGGTGATCATCCGAAGCAGGACAGGGATGAGGGAAGAGACAGAGAGGAATGGATAAAGGATAGTGTATAATGTAATGCGTATATGAAAACCATTACTTTTATGCTAACTTAAAATATTAATTATAAAGAAGAGAACAAGAATAATGCATATTAAAGAATACTGAAAACTCTAAATAACGATGTAAAAGCTGATTAGTCTGTTTTTTTCTAAGCTCATTGTGTTATAGCTTCTATTCCTCAACTTTGTTTCCAACTGTATTTAAATGTATGCATGTGTGTCTGCTTGTCTGTATGTGCACCACCTGTGTAAAGATGTCTGCGAAAATGGCAGTGGGTGCTGGGACTCCTGGAACACAGGTGGTTATAAGCTGTGTCAAGTGGGTGCTGGGAACTGAACTTAGGTCCTCTGCAAGCAAGTGCTCTTAGTCACAGAGCTATCTCTTCAGCACTCTCATCTCCATTTTCCTCATAGGTACTCAAGCACTGTGCTGGCAGCAAAGAAGAGCCGGTAGCGTTCATCTAGTAACTTGGCTATAGGAAGTCACACCAGCCACCAGAATAGGGTGTGGCTTCAGCAATGACAAGAAAGTCCCAGTGCCATGGTTATCAAAGGAGAGGAAATCCAAGCCCTGAGCCAGCCCAGCCTTGGCTATGAGCTCTGTTCTCTACTCTCTCAGTCATCGCCTTGCTGGTGATCCCAGCATAGATTAATTACCCATGCATGTCTCCTCATAAATGGTATCAGTAAGCTCAACACTCTTCCCAACTTCACCTCACCTCAAAAGTCACATTCATTTGTTGCTCACCTCAGGTTTGTCCCACTTTGTCCAGTCAGAGGTTGTGGAGTCTTCTGCTGAGGATTGCTTAGTTTCTGGGTCAGCAATTATGCAGAGTTCTTCAGGCTTACAAGGGCCTCCAATGAGAAGACTATGCCACAGACAATTTAATGAGTGACCTCTCTAGGAGCTTAGCATTATCTTTTGTCAAGTATTGGGCAAAAGTCTGAACAGAAGGTTCTAAAGCTTAACCTGGGTCAGAGTTTCTCTCCTTCAGGCTCAATCTGTGGCCTTGGGACTCTTCTATCTTGTTTCCCACGCCTCAGCTACCATGGCCTCCTCATTCCACACATTCACATAAAAAAGAGTGAGGAACAAATGGGTCATCAAATAAGCTGTTTGGAAAATATTTTACCATGAAGCCCAAGGATTCACTTCCATTTTACTTGAAAGACCTCGCAAAGGATAACACAGAAACAACAGAGGGTATACATGTTTGTCTTCTATGAGCCTCAGGGTGCTTCAGTATTTGACATATCACTTCAGTTCTCCTATTTTGCCTGAAAAGGGGATATTTTTTATGATAAATATGAGAATCATGACTATCTATTCATTTTTGTACTGACAATTTCACAATATTTAAATATTGAGAGAAATATATGTCTCAGAAAAGCTCAGATGCTAAGTACTAGGAAAATGGGGAAACCAGAAATAGGGAAAGTTTGAAGTGAAGATGTCTGGATTTGCCAGAGAAGGAGGAATCCCAAAGGCAGATATAAGGTCCAAGAAAGACACAGGTCTAACTTTTCTAGAAGCCAAAACTCATTTCCCCAAATATTAAAGATATCCTTGCTTAAAATTGAATTCTACATGAAAAACTATATGAGCATATTTTATATTTAGAAATTCCCATGCAACATTCAATACGGTAACTACCACATCCTAAATAGCATTTTAAAAACACTATTCTTCATTGTAGCTTTGAATAACCTTCTAAGCCTTATTAATCAACAAACATGGAATACCACATATTTGCATACTAACACCTGATAAACTTTGCCTTCATCATAATTTTACAGTGGCCATGGTACACTGTATCTGCCCTGACTCACTTGAGTTAAACAGTCAGGAGCCATTTATTTCTTTTCTGATATGGCAAACAGATGTGCTGCCAGTCAAGATACCACAAATGGCTTGCATTTCAAATTCCCTAAAAGCCTGGAATGTCAGCCCTTCCTACTGAGACAGTACTTTTTCATCTGGATAAAAATATACCCGATTTCTAAAAGAGAAATGCTGGCTGTCAGTTAGCAGACTTCCCCATGCTGGCAATACAGTGGAGATAACTGGTTGCCCAAGCCTTGAAAGCTGTTGGGATGCCAGCATTTCACCCATCTGTAAGCTATCATACTAAGATATGATTTCTAATTTTATTTTCTACTGTTTCACCTTTTCTTTTAGCAAAGGATGTTTTCGTAGATTAAGCAGTATTACATAAACCAAACACATGTTAAGGGTCAATGCCAAGAAAAAAAGAATTCAACTTAAGGATGAAAATAAAAGATTGGCTCTGGTTTAAAGGTCACAAGCCTTCATTGTATTAACACAAGAAAAAGAACAGGATTTTAGTGCATGCTTGTATAAAAATATAAAAGATTATGTCCTCATTTTACATTCTTAATTTTAAAAAAAACTTGAAAGCTTCTAGAACTTAGAATCATTTTTTTCCTACAAAGAATTGAAGATTTTATCTTTTTTTTTTTTTTTTTAACTGTATGGATGTTCCTTTAACTACAATATTTATTTGATATGGGAAGAAAATTTAAATTGGACCTTTCCAGGGTTTAGGGCCACCAGGAATGCCTGCACAGCAGCCTCGGGCTCACTGATTAACCACCCAACACATGGAAAGTGTGCTTTGGGAGCTGGACTGTCCACCCCTGGGCCTCAACTTCTGGACCCTCACTCCAAAATGAGAACTCAAGTCCCACAAACAGCACAGGAAGCCTCCGGACCTAACTGACCCTTACTGGAGGCACTTTCTGGGTACCTGACCCCTATGAATTAAGACCCACCCCTGTTCTTTCCCTAACATCAACAGACAAGGTGCAAATACAGGCAGAAACACCCAGGGCTTTTCTATGAATCTCAAATCCTGACCCAGTGAAACCAAAACCAAAGCATGCCTGACTTCCCAGCTGTGTCCCCAGTATGAAGACAGCTTACACTCTGTGCTTCTCCCAGGTGGTGCTGTAGTAGCAATGTCCTTGAAGAGGAGACAGAGTCTCAGAATAAACAAACAAATAAAGACATTGCTTTTGTTTTCTACAGAAACATTTTTAATTACATAGTTACTCATTGTGATGGTCAATAGCAACAAACAAATGGATTTTGTAACAGAGGTGAAACTTTGTAGACAGGGTACCCAGACAAGTTCTTAATGAGGCCACTAAAGATAAGACCTAAAGAATGAAGAGGAGAGCCACTTTGTATTAGCCGATTTTCTCCTTGCTGTTTCTGCATATCTAATAAGAATCAACTTATGAGAGAGTGGATCTATTTGGACTCACAGTTTGAAGAGATACTGTCTACCATGCAGGAGAAGGCATAGTGGTGGGCAGCTTCATGGTGTCAGAAGGGAGCAGCTGGGACTCTTTGCCTTTTTGTATCTTGGCAGAACAAGAAGTAAAAAGCAGACAGGAACTAGAACAGGGCTATAAAACCTCAAAGTCTGCCCCCCAGTGACCAACTTCTCCAGGCTGGCTTTACCTCCTAAAACTGCTACAGCTCTCCAAAGCAGTGAAGTTATCTGGGAACTAAATGTTCAAACACATCATCTTGGGGTATACTTCACATTCAAAGCACAATATGTGCCAAACAGATTTTTATTTGTAGTACTGGGAATTGAGCTTATGGCCTCATGGATACTAAACAAGTGCTCTAGAGATACACCTTAATCACTCTCTTTCTCTATTCTTTAGTTTTTATGAGTCAGGGATTTGCTATGTAGCTTAGGCTAGCTGTAGTGTATCCTAGGCAGGCACTGAACTTGTCAACTTCCTGTTGGCCCCTTCCAAGTAACCTACAGTAGGAGGTCCAGCCTAGATTTTAAAATGATCACCTCTGGAGATAAATTAACCAAGGGCAAAAGATAATCACAGTTCCCAGAGTCTTCTGAGGAAGTCAAGTTAAACTACTTTCGGGTTCCACCTTTGTCCTCTTGGCTCTGCTTACCTTCTGTGTAGTTTATTTTGGGTATAAAACATGATTGGCTGATACTTGGATTGTCTGTCTTCCTTTGCATTTGGGGAGACCTCCTAAACATTATTTTCTTTTTTTTATTTTTTTTTATTTTTGATACTTTATATACATTTCCAATGTTTCCCCTTTTCTGAGTCTCCTCTTTGTATACCCCCC
>JAPYYD010005281.1:0-12284 GCA_028551405.1 Uromys caudimaculatus | reverse complement strand
TCGAGGTCCTCAGAAAGGTCTTGTTTCTTAGGCATGCCTTTTCCTTTCCTTCTGTCTCGCTCTGTTTCTGACATGCTGTCCTGCAAATCCTCCATTGCCCCCTGTCCCGCTATTACTGTCGGGCGGCAGTTTTCCTCCTCCAAACATGATTTTACCAGCTTCCACAAAGACATGGTCCCTGTAAAGAGGGCGAGTGCGGCCAATACTATAAGGATAGCTTCTATCGCGTCAGCCGATTGTGGAGGAAGGTGGGAGAAAAGCTCGCGGACAGACATGCCTCTCAGAGCTTACCTTTGGTCCTGCAGTTCTGAATCCACTCCGCAGAAGCGGAGGGTCTCCTCGGCGCCGGCGATGATGAAGTCGCTACGTTCCCAGGTTTCGGCACCAGTTGTCCGGCGCGCCATTTGGTCTCGCCAGCAAGAACCCATGCGGACACACGGATCCTTCTGCAGCAATGCGTTTATTGCATCATGAAGAGGAAGACCCCGGGCTCCAGAATGGCGCTGCTTATATAGCCCTGAGGCAGCGTGTCCTCCACCACTCCGCCACTGATTGGCGCGCCCCGGGAGTGGGCGGTGATTAGTCATGTACACCCTTAATGCAAGCGCTTCGGGGTTTCCCCGCTCTATCCATAAGTTTCCTTAGAGCGACAGCGGAAGTCAGCGCCATCTTGTAATGGCGAATACTCTAACCGCTCCCTACACTACACTACAGCCCATGGTGCCTGCATAGACCCATGCCATCCCAACAATAAAGAGGTAGTGGCCCCATTCCCCGGTAAAACTGTGATACCCCTGCAGTCACATACCCTGCATCCTGGAACAGCGATGCCATCGTAGACATCACTGATGGATTATAGATGAAGTACACATCTATAGCCCCATCTGTGAGTCCATCTAGAATCAGGGCAACAACACACCCAACCAAAGCCCTGACACCCATCCACAGGTGTGAGGCCCCTCTGAGAAGGATAATAACCATAAAACTTGAAGATGTGACTATTACACTAGATGGAAAAAAATATCAACAAAGGAACAAACTATGAGAAGGATCGAACCACAGTAACACTTGTTAGCAGACCCCAAAGAAAAGGAAACGTACTGGCTTGAAAACAAATTCAAGATAATTACCATAACAGAATAGAGAACAAGAGAATACGAACGACTCAGAGGACTCGCAGAAGCCATCCACGACCCAAGTGATAAACGATAAAAATCAACAAAGACAGAGAGAGCACGAGACAAAACACAAACAAAACCCTCACACCTGAAGAATTCAGCGAGTGGGATTTAAAAAGAAAGAAAGGAAGAATGCAATCGAGAGCCACAATATAAGACTACACACAAGACACAGAACGACTCCAGGAATTCAAGATGGGGCTTCTGAATGGGCCCAGCCAAAGCAAAACGTCAGGACAGTAAAAGTAGGGAAGGCTCGAGAGACTTCTAGGATACAGTTAAATAGGGAATACCCACATCATGAGAATTCCAGAAGGAACAGCCATGGAGAGAGGTGCTGAAAGCAACTAATGACAGAGGAGAACTTCCCAAGTTCTGAGAGAAATGTGGAAGCCCAAGCCTATGAAGTTCAAAGTTCCCTGACTAGACTCAATCCCAAGATGTCTTCTCCAATGAGCACTCCAGTTGAGGGTCATAAATAAATAAATAAATAAATAAATAAATAAATAAATAAATAAATAAATAAATAGAAAGAGAATAGTAAAAGTAACAGGAGAATAAAGTCAAATCCCATATGAGGGATCCTAAAACCTAGTGCAGATTTCTTAGCAGAACCATCTAGAATACCATATTTTAAACATTGGGGGGGGGGGGGGAGACTTCCAGACAAAGCCACTTCTCAGAATGAGAAATGAAAACCTCCCCCACAGGCCAGCAAACAGAGCTCATCACGACTAGCCCTACCGTGTAAGAGGCGCTTGGGGCATGGTGGACCGCGCCCAGTAAAGAGAAGGAAACAACTACCTCATTCTGAGAGATCATGGGAAAATACAGAGTCCATAGCTAGCTTAGAGGCCAGGAGGGATGGGACTGGTTTGGAGAGAGAGCAGTTAAGAAGTGCCGTAACTGACAATGTTTTCTAAGGGGAGGTTCTGTCGATAAGGTCCTGTTCCCCAATTGGTTCTTGACTTGTCAATAAAGGAGGCTGGGGGCCAATTGCTGGGAGGAAGGTGCAGGTGGGACTTCTGGGTCCCAAGAGAAAAAGGAGATGCGGAGAACGAGAAAGGGGATTTTTCATCCATGGTTTGAAACGAGAAAGCTGCAGTCATGTAAGGTCTCGGGACAGCCGGGACCTGCAGCCTCCACTATGGGCAGGGGCCAAGGATTTGGGGGGGGAGAGACACTGCTCATGCAAGCCATTCCGCTTAGGACAGGAGAGATGGAGATAATAAATTGGTAAGGGCACACCTTTCCAGGCAGGAGGTATCTGTGCCCAGCAATTATGCCTGGAGGCAAGTTTTAAAGGTAACAAAGCAGTGTGTATGTCTTTTATCTGAGGATTCAAGGGTCTTGGAAGTGGGCTGGTGATGCAAACCCTCCAGGAGTAAAGGCAGGTAGGAAAGACTAGCTGAGTCAGTGCTAGTGCAGCGCTGATCCAGGACCTAAGCCAGGAGGAACAAAAGGGAGCCAGGAGGGGCTGGCAGTGGGGTTGCAGCTCCGGGGCTAAGATGATAGCATGTCATTAAAACTACATGCCACAATGTTTAACATTACATATTTAAATATTATTAATTAGAAAATAGTGTGAATGCTCCCAGCACAAAGAAGTAATAAGCATGCCAGGCAGTGGGTAATACATCATAACCTAAGCTGGTCATCACTCACCTAGAGTACAGTTTTCTGACTAAATGTTTTACATCTTAATACTTACGTTCTGGTAATTATGAACGGGGTTTTCATTTTGGTATATAGCTCAAGAGGAGTTGGGGACAGGGCTCAGGTGACAAAGCTCTTGATGTAAAACCATGAGGGTGTGTGTTCCATTCTCAGAACAAAGGTTCAAAATCAGGGTGTGGTAGTTACAAAACCAGTGCTGGGGAGGCCGAGACAGGCAGGTCCCTCGGGTCTGCCAGCCAGTCAGCCCAGCTTAGATCAGTGAGTTCCGGGCCAGCGAGACACTCTTATCTCAAAACAAAAGGAACACCACCTGAGTGCAAGCCTGTACTGTGCAAGCATACATATGTGCACACACAAAGATGAAAGAATTCTGAATAGCATACAGGACAGGGAGACCTCAGTAGGTTGCCTAGTACCTCAGAATGAGAGTTGTTTGATCTGTGACTCAACGTGCTTTGCTTCTAAGTCTCCAGATCATTTGGAGTCAACCCCAGATGCACAAGGTGACCGCGTACATACTCTGTGGACAGACCGTAAAGTTCAAATATTCATGCTTTCTGCTTTGTTTCTGTAATCACCAGCCTCTCCTTTTCTCTCTAATTTTTTCCACCAGGATATTGAAGAGACCATGAACACGGCTTTGAACGAACTCCGTGAACTAGAGAGGCAGAGCACGGTGAAGCACACCCCCGATGTCGTGCTAGACACCTTGGAACAAGTGAAAAACTCGCCCACCCCTGCGACCTCCACAGAATCACTCAGCCCGCTGCACAACGCCGCCCTCAGGAGCTCAGAGCCTCAGATTCGCCGGAGCACCAGCTCCTCCAGCGACACAATGAGTACTTTCAAGCCTATGGTGGCACCCAGGATGGGTGTCCAGCTGAAGCCCCCAGCCCTTAGGCCAAAGCCTGCTGTTCTTCCAAAAACAAACCCCGCTGTAGGACCTGCTGCACCTTCCCAGGGTCCCACAGACAAGTCTTGCACGATGTAAAAACAAAGGTCACAAGGGGAGGGGGGTGTCTGAAAGTGAAAATGAATTAGTGGCAAGAATCAGTGATCCACAACCTTCCTCAGTCTCACGCTTATAACTGGAGATCCTTTGGCTTTTCTATGTTGTGTTGAATGTAACGATGTCTGGGACTAGCTAAATTAACATGGGCATTTGTATTTTGTAATTTTTTTTAAATGACTGGACATATGTCATTTTAAAGACAATAGAAACACTTAGACTTACTTGAAAATCCAATGCTGCACCCTTGTAATGAAGGCAACACCTCACCCAACACGGCGTATGGCTTCAGATTTAGCATAGCCCAGGTGAGTGTCCCGGAAGCAAGAGAACCCGAATCCCAGGTCTAACGGGAGTATCATCACCTGCCATGATCTGTGACACCTGAGGGAAGAGCACTCGTTGCCTAGTAACCAACAACAAGCACCTCTAACTCTGTCAGAGTGGTGCCCGCACCTGATAAAGGTCACAGAGGGAGGCTCCAGTGGGACCTTCAGTTCATGGCTTGAAGGAGTTCAATGATGGATCGCTCCATAAAAGTCATCTCCCTGGATCCAGGTTAGACTCGGTGGGAGGGTGTAGAAGATACTTAGATGTTGCTTGAACTGAACCTGGAAGAGGCAGTAAGGGAAACTGTCTCCAAGGCTGTTGACATTACTCCCTCCAAGAACTCAACTGGGCCCTGGAGAAGTCCAAGTCCACCCCCTGCACTTACAGAGGACTAGAGCAGTCGGATTGTAAGGACTTTCTGGTCACACCACAAACTCCTGCAGATGTGTTCGATAACAGCCTGAGAAATATGTCTGCCTTCCCCTAAACCCCATGTTCTCCTTTATGGCAATGGAAACAACCAAACAGGAAGTGAATCCTTGGTCCACTGATGTTGTGACGAAATTACCTTGGTTCCTTTGTGCCACAAAGGCCCAATGGGTCCCCAATCAAAAGCCCCAGCTCTGGTAGCCACACCTCTTTGAGCCAAACCAGATCTGGCTACGGTACTGAGCAAGAGCCATGCGAGGCCACCATGGGAAGACAACCTTGTTGCACCCGCTGGGATGGTGCCTTCCCAGTTTTGTACCTCAGAATCATGACTTCTCTTCTCCTCCTGTTTGTGTTTGCTTTTTGGATTTTGCATTATGATCTCTACAGAACTCCTATAGTCAAATGAGCTCAATTAGGGACCTCTTTCCCTGGTATTTTAGCATATAGACATTTTTCTTTATCATATATACTATATTTTTCCTCTATCTTTAAAAAAAATATGGTAGATTTGTGTTTGTTTGGTTCTGGGGACTGACAGGGACTGCTTGCATGCTAAGTATACACTACCACTGAGCTGTACATCCAGCTCTCTCACCCCCAAGATCATTCTGGACACAACTATTTTCACTAAGGTACAAATCACAACTTTCCTAGCCGCAGCAGCCGACATCCGTATCAACACTGAACTTCCTGATGTAGCAAATGGATGGCTCAAAGCAAACCCCTTAGGACCCACCATTAATTAACTTCTAGATCTAATTTCAAACTGGCAGCCGGTTGCATGCCCACCTAAGAGTAGCACAGCATGGACAATAACTCCTGCAGAAACCAACCAAGACCTGCACTAAAGTCAAGATCTTGCCCAATGGCTACCTCAGTTTGCCAGTCTAGTCATTCCACTGCAGTAAAAAATATTGATGATATTACCAAGTCTCTCCTCATTTCACAAATGTACTGAAGACATACTCCCTCCCCCACCAAGTACTTCAGGTATGGTAAAGTTTTAAACCTTGAATTTTTCAGAACCATTCTTTCTGACCATTTTGAAAAGGAAACCATGGAGACCCAGCCAGGACTGGCTGCCCTTTGACTGACACTGACTGCTGGTCTCCTTGGAAGTTGATCATCTCCCAAATGAACCCGCCATTTAATTAGAAAACAGCAATGATTCTTAAAACCATTTTCCCCTTTCCTTGACAGATGATACCAACAGAAGGCAGAAGAAACTGGCTGCCTTTTGAGTTCATTTGCAAATTACCTTTCTGAAGCTTCAATTTTAGCTTTTCAGATCTTACTTCCTCAGACAGCTCTCTGGCAATCCCCTCCACCCACCCCATCCCCACTGCCACCCGAGTCCACTGCCTTTCGTGCTCCACCTATGCTTCTCTACCCCCTAGGTCAGGAGTGTACTGACTTGAACAACAAAGGCCATGCTTTTGCACAGTGCTAGGGCCTCTTCCTCTAGGAAATGGCTTCTGGTGGACTCCATCTCCCCTCCTGTACCTGTTACCATTTCCAGACTTACTTTTGTCTCAACTGAAAGCAAGGAGTGTAGATGGCCTCTGGGGAAGCACTCACCAATTCTTCCTTTCTTTAAAGATGGCTCAGCAGGCCCCTCTGACTTTGAGCCCTTTGAGCCATGCACAGAATAGTTTAAGGTAAGGAAGGCATTCCCCCTGCACAAAGGATCCTAAAAACTGTCGATAAAGCTCCCTAAAAGCTGCAGAAGCTGAGAAGGGTCACTTGTAGGACCTGGTTTAAGCCACAGATGGAGCACAGCAGGAAGGCACAAGGAAAGGAAGGAAGTGAACCCCAAGGTGCCCCCTGTTCTCCCCCATTCCCAGATCTCACAGTCCATGTGCAGTGTAGGGAAGGGAGTATTTGATAAGCAAATGACAGTCCACAACAATACCTGACTCCACATGCACTAAAGATCCACAGCTGATAGAACCACACGTTCCTGTCGATGGAGATTTGCTAAGCCCCGTGGTGTGCGTTGGGGATTTGAGGAATGAATTGCTAGGAACTTGCTGTACATTCTCTGGGGAGTGTCACATAAACTTCCGAATGGCTGAGGGCACTTCGTAAAGTTCGAGTTCTTGTCACATGCCACACCATTGTTCGACAGTTTTCCTTGTGTTCACACAACATAATCTGACTTCGGTGCCCCATGAGCCAGCCACAGAACAATTCATAGTGAGGTCCCACTCATCCTACTACCATAGTTACGAGTGATTACCAATGGATAAAGAGCTCCCAAGGGCCAGACGGTCTCTCTTTGAGTTTTCTGTCTCTCTATTTGCCATTCCCCAGTGGCTCTATCGTTTGACTAAGAAGCTGGGTTGGTGGTAGTGGTATTAGCATTTCAGATTGCTGAGCCTCTGACGTCTACATGCTGAAGGAACCGTGATCTGGAATCTAACAGTAAGGGGGCCATGAGTCCATTGAGAGTCTATTGGGGTTGATATTTTTTTCCTGGCCACAGTAGAAAAGACCATAAATGCAGGAACTGCGTTTGGGATGCCATCTCTGGTTTCTGCCACTAAGACCCTGGAACACAGAGAGCCTGGAAGTGCAAATAGAGCCCCTTAGTTGAGACTGGCCCCTGAGCTGAGAGCCCCCCCCCCCCCCAGCTCCAGCAGGCTGGAGCCTCAGACTTGCAGCAGATAACTTTGGCACCGATTATAAAGCCAGAGACTGAGTTTTCACTCATCCTAGTATACTTTATTTAAAAAAAAAAAAAAAAGTCTCAGTGGTATAATCAAAATGGGTAACTGTATCTTTAAATTACATAGGGAATTTTGTATGTTTAAATAACCGTACCGGGTTCCATAATGCTTATCTTAGAAACTAGTAAAAGAAAACTATATAAACTGTGCGTTTGTGAATGAATGCCCCTCCGTAGAGCGTTCACCTAGGTTCCGTGTGTAGTGTGATGGTGATTGTAGATATCTAAAGAGTAGTAGGTGGCCGTGTCACAGGAGAGATTGCTCTGTCCCTGCATTCTGAACGATAACTCCCGCCCACGTAATTAAACCAGTATTGTCCCTTCCTGTCGGTTTGGTCAGTTGCAGTAGCTTTCTGCTTGTGACAGTTACCTAAGTGTGTCGATGTACATCTGTAGTATGTACACGTGAAAGTGCCTTCCTATCTTAGCGTTTAGCCTAGCTCTTGGACTGTTGCCCACTAGGTCCCGCCCACTTCCTTCATTTCCTGCCGCCCACCACAGTGTTCAGAAACTCCGTCACCTTGTTCCCAGCCTCTCCCCGCCCCATCCTCCTGTACCTCAGTCGTGTGCATCTCGAACCCATGTGGCTTACCGTACTGTCTTGTCGCCCTCCTAGACGTGACTGTGCCTTTCTCACCCCGCCGTGACTCCCTGCCATCGCTCCAACCTTCCCACCATGCCCCACTCACACTGCCAACTGCCATCCTGTCCCCTTGCTGTATACTGGCTCTCCAGTTCATTCCCCCTCCTCTCTGAGGTGAGGAGAAAAAGGATGCTTTTACAGTCAGAAAAGAAGATGTTTTATTAATTTGTCGTGACGATGCACTTTTCTGTACCGTACAGTACATTTTTGGCATGTCCCATTACAGGCTTCAGTATACGGTCGGGTTTGTTCTTCAAGGGGTAGCTTTATAATAAATAAAATAGTTCTGGCCGCCTTTGTCTGCTCGTGATTTGCTGTGACTGTCCTGTCTGTTCCTTTTTTACCCTTGTTCCTTAGAGAGCTGGGTTGCATTAAAGAATGTAAAATTTTAGCTGTTTGTTTTGTTTTGTTTTGTTTTGTTTTGTTTTGTTTGAGGCAGACAGAGTCTCTCTAGGCAACCCTGGATATCCTGGAACTCACTATGTAGACCAGGCTGGCCTCAACTCATTAAGATCTGTCTGCCTCTACTGGGATTAAAAGCAAGCACCATACCTGGCTCCTATTTTTAAGAAAAGATTTTTTTGGTTTCATTTTCATTCCTGCATTTGAAAGTGAGGCCTCCTTTACACAGCCCTGGCCAAGGTCTGCAGCTGTCAGAGTCCTGGCTCGGGGGCACCTGTGTAGGGATGGAAGAGACATGGCGTCCAGTCCTTATGCCATAGATTCCTGCCCACAGTAAGTCCTGTCAAGCTAATCTTTGTTTCATTTTAATAAACTGAAGTAGAATCCTTGGTGTTGACTCTGTTTAGATTTGCCCAGGTATCAACATTTTAATTTCAAACATAGAAGCTAACTCTTCCAGATCCAATTGAAACAGTCACATGCCTGATCGAAAACTGTCAAATGTGATGCTTTAAAAAAAAAAAAAAAAGATCAGTCAGAACGCATCTTTGATTGAAGTATAAACTATGTACAGGAAAAAAAGGTGTACCAATCATTAGTGAAGTTGGTTTTTATCCAGAAACACTAGGGCTGAGGGGTATGCAGTTTGGTGGTAGAGCAAGCACTTAACATGCAAAAACCTTCAAGCCCAACCACCAAAAGAGAGAACGTGCCTACCACCCAAACCACGAAACAGCGCAGTAGCCACAGGGAACAAGATGAGCCGACACCTCACTCCATAGCTGATCATCAGACCTGTCAGTCGGCCTGTGTGGGGGTCACACAGGTTTTGTATCTGGTTCCTTTCATTGACTATTATGCAAGGAGCTGAAGGGATTTATTTGCTCAGTAGTAGATCTACCAGCAAGTACAAGCCCTCGTCCAGTCCCCAGCACAAGAGAAAAACAACCAACCAGGCCTTAAGCCAGAAGTTTTTCGGTTCCTATTGCTACTTCTATTGCAGGTGTATTTCCTAATTAAACTTTGGATGTCATATTGCAAAAGTCATTAAACCCAGAGGAGTTAATGAAAAATAGATGACTCTACCACTTAGAATTGTTTCCAGCCCCTGATGGAAGGATGTCTAGACCACTGGTCAGAGGGCCCACCCAAAGGTACGTGAGTTTCTTCCCATCTGGAATCAAGAGCTCTTCCTGGAAGACTCTGAAACCACTGTGACTCACTTGGGGTCACTCTCAGGTCCCTTTCTCCAGTGCCCACTTTCCTTATGGAAGGTTGGACTCACAGGCTGCTTAGCAGGAACAGATGTCCAAGTGAGACAGGAAGATTATTCTGGAAAGATCACGGTGTTCTGCACCTTAAGCTACCCTTGATCTAATAGCCTCAGTCTGCGACAACCTGCTGCACAGACCCACTTCCCACATGCCTCCCTCGGGAATCAGAGCCCCCATCCAGGTGTGTCTGTCTACCCATTCCTTTAGCAGACACTTACTGCACCCACTAAAATTTTCCTTAAGTACTTCAGATACCTGAAAAGAACAATTCTCCAGGTTTGACTTAGGAGTAGTAAAAGCCTGCAACTATGCCAAATCCCATTCTTGGGTCAGCCTTCTGTCCCTATTGTTTTGTTGGTTTGGTTTTAGGTTTCATTATATTGGCCTTTTAAGACAGGGTCTTGCTATGTAACACGGGATGGCCTTGAACTTGCAATCTTGTCACAGCCTTGCACGTGCTAAGGCTAAAGATGTGACCTGCCACACCTGGCTCCTCTATGCCTTCTTAATCCCAGCGCTGGGAGGCAGAGGCAGGAGGATGCCTGTGAGTTGAAGGCCACCCAGGTCTACACAGTGAGTTCCAGGACAGCCAGGGCCTCAAAAACGAAACAAAAGAATGGGGTTGTATTAATAACAAGCCTATTAAAGCTCATCACCAGACAGGCAAAGCAGTGAGAGCAGAGAAGGCCGTCAAGGAGTATCTGATTGCCTGTTCCCAGATTCACCTTTGGACTTTACAAGTGGCTTATATTAAATAAATGAGCCTGTAAAATAAAATCCATAGAGAGGCCAAATTTTAAAGGCTAGTGAAATTGAGAAATATATGTAGAACGATTAATTTATAATTGGGTTGACATTGCACAATGGTTGGAAAGGGTTATATAAAACAATCCCCAGAAAGTTCTGGCCACTGTTGAAAAATATTGGCCACCATGAAGACAAGTGCAGCTACCCATTTTAGCGGCGTGAGTTACCCTTATGACGTGCTCGGAGTTAAAGTGGCTCAACTTCCAACTGCCAGTCACCATCACATCTACTATGATGGGTTATCTTGGTTGTCAATTTAGTTTCGTCTTGAATAAACTAAGAGATGTAGACAGGTGTGCAATTAGCCAGGAAGGATAAATTGAGGGGCGGGGGGGGGGGAGGGTTCCCTGCTCCCAGCACCTTCCAGCAGTAGGCCTTTATCACAGGAGGCCTGGCCAGGGGAAAAGCCACTGCCCTTGCTGGATGCATGCGTCATTCCCTGCTGACATCTACATCATAGTTCCCAGGACAGAACTCCCAGTTTCTTCTGCCTCCTAACACTGGTTTAAACCCCCACAATGAGACGTTTTCTATGCTTTGTTTTACTGTGTGTGTGTGTGTGTGTGTGTGTTCTTTTGGGGAGATGCAAGGGCAGGTGTGAAGGAGTGAGGAGAAGAGAGAGATTGGGTGCGTGACGTGAAACTCACAAGGAATTATTATAAAGTGGAAACGAAGTAAAACGGCGTCTGAAGCTGAGCAGCTGTTGCCTTTGGTGTCTGTGTCCGAAGCACAGAACTGCAGAAAGCCCTTGGGTGAGGAGGGGAAGCACTCAAGGCAGGCAATCCCACACAAACACAGCGGTGCACAAGCAAAGATGACAGACGTCCCCAGCCTCTGCTGGCAGTTTTATACTAATGCATGTCTCATAACTGGCCCTATTGGGTGCAGAAAACGCCTCCCCTCAATCTTAGTGGTGACAACTATTTGCTAGTCCAGGAGGCACAACAGATGAGAATATTTTCTCATTTGCTGATGTGCCAGAGAAAGCTCTGGAGAGCTGACTTAAATTTTAATGTTATTTTAAACTATGCAAAGTACATAATTACCTTGCTAATACATTAATGTTCTCTGTCCCTTTGTCATTTTGTCATGGGCATAGGTAACAAAAGAACTGTCTGCTCAAATCAACTTGAGCACTGCAGAGTATTTGGAAATCCCTGCCTTCTTCCTAAGGAATGTAAAACTGCCCAGGACTAAACTTCTCATGCATCTAGAACAAGACTCCCTTCCTAGAGGTTCTGGGCCTCGCTGTTTAATCTGGGCATCCTTTCCTTTAAAAAAAAAAAAAAAAAAAAAAAAAAAAAAAAAAAAAAGCACACAGTATGAATCAGTCTGACTCAGCTCTGAACACGTTAGAACCTCCTGCTTGTGTCTTTATTACATGTTGGAGCATCTTCTGAGTATATGCCCAGGAGAGGTATAGCTGGGTCCTCAGGTAGTATTATGTCCATTTTTCTGAGGGTCCACCAAACTGATTTCCAGAGTGGTTGTACCAACTTGCAATCCCACCAACAGTGGAGGAGTGTTCCTCTTTCTCCACATCCTCGCCAGCATCTGCTGTCACCTGAGTTTTTGATCTTAGCCATTCTGACTGGTGTGAGGTAGAATCTCAGAGTTGTTTTGATTTGCATTTCCCTGATGACTAAGGATGTTGAGCATTTCTTTAGGTGCTTCTCAGCCCTGCGAATTTCCTCAGTTGAGAATTCTCCGTTTAGTGATGCTCCAACATGTAATAAAGACACATGCTCCACTATGTTCATAGCAGCCATATTTATAACAGCCAGAAGCTGGAAACAACCCAGAT